>CM022303.1:430488347-430502375 GCA_011799875.1 Thinopyrum elongatum | reverse complement strand
TGTGTCCATGCCGTGAGACCAGTATGTTTGAAAATTCCTTCTAATTTACTGCACATGGAATTAACTCGCACACAAGTACACAAATATGATTTTTCAAACCGTTATGGTTAGCCGTTGCATGTAGATGTAGTTCAAATTTGAATTACAGTAATTAAAAGGCTAGAAAATCACTTAAATGTCTTCAAAAGGTCAAATAACCCTTGAAATTTTCCGAATTTTCACATGACAGTTGTATTAGTGCATGTTACACGTAGAAAAAAATTAAAGTTTGTATGAGGAAGCTATCTCCCGTTCGTCATCAAACATGCATTGTTCCCTCTAGGAACCACGAGCCTTCTAGTGAGTTGCTTCGGTTTGTGAGGTGTGTGTGTCCAAACTTTCGTCAAACAGGCCAACTTTTTTACCACATCATCTTGGTGGCATGACATTACATCAAGCAACGTTTCATGTTTTTCTGAACATTTTTTAATTTTTTGGAATTAAAATGCCATGGCACTCCATGCATGTGTCCATGTCGTGAGACCAATATGTTTGAAAATTCCTTCTAATTTACTGCACATGGAATTAACTCGCACACAAATATGATTTTTCAAACCGTTATGCTTAGCCGTTGCATGTAGATGTAGTTTAAATTTAAATTACATACATTAAATGGCTAGAAAATCACTTAAATGTCTTCAAAATGTCAAATGACACCAAAATTTTTCTAAATTTTCACATGACAGTTGTATTAGTTTACGTTACATGTAGAAAAAAATTGAAGGCCGTAAGAGGAAGCTATCTCCCATTCGTCATCAAACATACATTGTTCCCTCTCGGAACCACGAGCCTTCTAGTGAGTTGCTCCTGTTTGTGAGGGGTGTGTGTCCAAACTTTCGTCAAACAAGCCAATTTTTTTACCACATCATCTTGGTGGCATGACATTACATCAAGCAAGGTTGCATGTTTTTCTGATCATATTTTAATTTTTTGGAATTAAAATGCCATGGCACTCAATGCATGTGTCCATGCCGTGTGACCAATATGTTTGAAAATTCCTTCTAATTTACTGCACATGGAATTAACTCGCACACAAGTACACAAATATGATTTTTCAAACCGTTATGGTTAGTGGTTGCATGTACATCTAGTTCAAATTTGAATTACTGTCATTAAATGGCTAGAAAATCACTTAAATGTCTTCAAAAGGTCAAATGACCCCTGAAATTTTCCAAATTTTCACATGACTGTTGTATTAGTGCACGTTACACATAGAAAAAATTGAAGGCCGTAAGAGGAAGCTATCTCCCATTCGTCATCAAACATGCATTGTTCCCTCTCGGAACCACGAGCCTTCTAGTGAGTTGCTCCGGTTTGTTAGGGCTTTGCGTCCAAACTTTCGTCAGACAGGCCAACTTTTTTACCACATCATCTTGGTGGCATGACATTACATCAAGCAATGTTTCATGTTTTTCTAATCATTTTTTAATTTTTTGGAATTGAAATGCCATGGCACTCCATGCATGTGTCCATGCCATGAGACCAATATGTTTGAAAATTCCTTCTAATTTACTGCACATGGAATTAACTCGCACACAAGTACACAAATATGATTTTTCAAACCATTATGGTTAGCCGTTGCATGTAGATGTAGTTCAAATTTGAATTACAGTAATTAAATGGCTAGAAAATCACTTAAATGTCTTCAAAAGGTCAAATGACCCTTGAAATTTTCCAAATTTTCACATGACAGTTTTATTAGTGCATGTTACACGTAGAAAAAAATTAAAGTTCGTATGAGGAAGCTATCTCCCGTTCGTCATCAAACAGGTATTGTTCCCTCTAGGAACAACGAGCCTTCTAGTGAGTTGCTCCGGTTTGTGAGGGGTGTGTGTCCAAACTTTAGTCAAACAGGCCAACTTTTTTACCACATCATCTTGGTGGCATGACATTACATCAAGCAAGGTTTCATGTTTTTCTGATCATTTTTTAATTTTTTGGAATTAAAATGCCATGGCACTCCATGCATGTGTCCATGCCGTGAGACCAATATGTTTGAAAATTCCTTCTAATTTACTGCACATGGAATTAACTCGCACACAAATATGATTTTTCAAACCGTTATGGTTAGCCGTTGCATGTAGATGTAGTTCAAATTTGAATTACGGTCATTAAATGGCTAGAAAATCACTTAAATGTCTTCAAAAGGTCAAATGACCCCAGAAATTTTCCAAATTTTCACATGACAGTTGTATTAGTGCACGTTACACGCAGAAAAAAATTGAAGGCCGCAAGAGGAAGTTATCTCCCGTTCGTCATCAAACATGCATTGTTCCCTCTTGGAACCACGAGCCTTCTAGTGAGTTGCTCCGGTTTGTGAGGGCTGTGTGTCCAAACTTTCGTCAAAGAGGCCAATTTTTTACCACATCATCTTGGTGGCATGGCATTACATCAAGCAAGGTTTCATCTTTTTCTGATCATTTTTTAATTTTTTGGAATTAAAATGCCATGGCACTCCATCCATGTGTCCATGCCGTGAGACCAGTATGTTTGAAAATTCCTTCTAATTTACTGCACATGGAATTAACTCGCACACAAGTACACAAATATGATTTTTCAAACCGTTATGGTTAGCCGTTGCATGTAGATGTAGTTCAAATTTGAATTACGGTCATTAAATGGCTAGAAAATCACTTAAATGTCTTTAAATGGTCAAATGACCCAAGAAATTTTCCAAATTTTCACATGACAGTTGTATTAGTGCACGTTACACGCAGAAAAAAATTGAAGGCCGCAAGAGGAAGTTATCTCCCGTTCGTCATCAAACATGCATTGTTCCCTCTTGGAACCACGAGCCTTCTAGTGAGTTGCTCCGGTTTGTGAGGGCTGTGTGTCCAAACTTTCGTCAAAGAGGCCAATTTTTTACCACATCATCTTGGTGGCATGGCATTACATCAAGCAAGGTTTCATGTTTTTCTGATCATTTTTTAATTTTTTGGAATTAAAATGCCATGGCACTCCATCCATGTGTCCATGCCGTGAGACCAGTATGTTTGAAAATTCCTTCTAATTTACTGCACATGGAATTAACTCGCACACAAGTACACAAATATGATTTTTCAAACCGTTATGGTTAGCCGTTGCATGTAGATGTAGTTCAAATTTGAATTACAGTAATTAAAAGGCTAGAAAATCACTTAAATGTCTTCAAAAGGTCAAATAACCCTTGAAATTTTCCGAATTTTCACATGACAGTTGTATTAGTGCATGTTACACGTAGAAAAAAATTAAAGTTTGTATGAGGAAGCTATCTCCCGTTCGTCATCAAACATGCATTGTTCCCTCTAGGAACCACGAGCCTTCTAGTGAGTTGCTTCGGTTTGTGAGGTGTGTGTGTCCTAACTTTCGTCAAACAGGCCAACTTTTTTACCACATCATCTTGGTGGCATGACATTACATCAAGCAAGGTTTCATGTTTTTCTGAACATTTTTTAATTTTTTGGAATTAAAATGCCATGGCACTCCATGCATGTGTCCATGTCGTGAGACCAATATGTTTGAAAATTCCTTCTAATTTACTGCACATGGAATTAACTCGCACACAAATATGATTTTTCAAACCGTTATGCTTAGCCGTTGCATGTAGATGTAGTTTAAATTTAAATTACATACATTAAATGGCTAGAAAATCACTTAAATGTCTTCAAAATGTCAAATGACACCAAAATTTTTCTAAATTTTCACATGACAGTTGTATTAGTTTACGTTACATGTAGAAAAAAATTGAAGGCCGTAAGAGGAAGCTATCTCCCATTCGTCATCAAACATACATTATTCCCTCTCGGAACCACGAGCCTTCTAGTGAGTTGCTCCTGTTTGTGAGGGGTGTGTGTCCAAACTTTCGTCAAACAAGCCAATTTTTTTACCACATCATCTTGGTGGCATGACATTACATCAAGCAAGGTTGCATGTTTTTCTGATCATATTTTAATTTTTTGGAATTAAAATGCCATGGCACTCAATGCATGTGTCCATGCCGTGTGACCAATATGTTTGAAAATTCCTTCTAATTTACTGCACATGGAATTAACTCGCACACAAGTACACAAATATGATTTTTCAAACCGTTATGGTTAGTGGTTGCATGTACATCTAGTTCAAATTTGAATTACTGTCATTAAATGGCTAGAAAATCACTTAAATGTCTTCAAAAGGTCAAATCACCCCTGAAATTTTCCAAATTTTCACATGACTGTTGTATTAGTGCACGTTACACATAGAAAAAATTGAAGGCCGTAAGAGGAAGCTATCTCTCATTCGTCATCAAACATGCATTGTTCCCTCTCGGAACCACGAGCCTTCTAGTGAGTTGCTCCGGTTTGTGAGGGCTTTGCGTCCAAACTTTCGTCAGACAGGCCAACTTTTTTACCACATCATCTTGGTGGCATGACATTACATCAAGCAATGTTTCATGTTTTTCTAATCATTTTTTAATTTTTTGGAACTAAAATGCCATGGCACTCCATGCATGTGTCCATGCCATGAGACCAATATGTTTGAAAATTCCTTCTAATTTACTGCACATGGAATTAACTCGCACACAAGTACACAAATATGATTTTTCAAACCATTATGGTTAGCCGTTGCATGTAGATGTAGTTCAAATTTGAATTACAGTAATTAAATGGCTAGAAAATCACTTAAATGTCTTCAAAAGGTCAAATGACCCTTGAAATTTTCCAAATTTTCACATGACAGTTGTATTAGTGCATGTTACACGTAGAAAAAAATTAAAGTTCGTATGAGGAAGCTATCTCCCGTTCGTCATCAAACAGGTATTGTTCCCTCTAGGAACAACGAGCCTTCTAGTGAGTTGCTCCGGTTTGTGAGGGGTGTGTGTCCAAACTTTCGTCAAACAGGCCAACTTTTTTACCACATCATCTTGGTGGCATGACATTACATCAAGCAAGGTTTCATGTTTTTCTGATCATTTTTTAATTTTTTGGAATTAAAATGCCATGGCACTCCATGCATGTGTCCATGCCGAAAATTCAGGCGTCATTTGACCTTTGAAGTACATTTAAGTGATTTTCTAGCCATTAATGACGTATTCTTCAAATTTGAACTATTACATGCAACGGCTAACCTAACGGTTTGAAAATCATATTTGTGTACTTGTGTGCGAGTTAATTCCATGTGCCAGTAAATTAGAAGAATTTTCAAACATATTGCTTCATCAGGGCATGGAACATCTCATGGAAGTCCATCTGCTTTTAATTCCAAAAAATTAAAAAATGATCAGAAAAACATGAACCTTGCTTGATGTAATGTCATGCCACCAGATGATGTGGTAAAAAATTGGCTCGTTTGACGAAAGTTTGGACACACCCCTCACAAACCGGAGCAACTCACTAGAAGGCTTGTGTTCCAGAGGGAACAATGCATGTTTGATGAAACGGGAGATAGCTTCCTTTACGGCTTCAATTTTTTTCTAGGTTAACTGCACTAATACAACGTCATGTGAAAATTTGGGAATTTCAGGGGTCATTTGACCTTTTGAGAATTTAAGTGATTTTCTAGCCATTAATGACGTAATTAAATTTGAACAATCTACATGAACGGCTAACCATACGGTTTGAAAATCTATTTGGTGTACTTGTGTGCGAGTTAATTCATGTGCAGTAAATTAGAGGAATTTTCAAACATATTGGTCTCACGGCATGGACAACATGCATGGAGTGCCATGGCTTTTAATCCAAAATTAAAATGATCAAAAAACATGAAACCTTGCTTGATGTAATGTCCATGCCACCAATATGATGTGGTAAAAATTGGCCTTTTGACGAAAGTTTGGACAACCCCTCACAAACCGGAGCAACTCCTAGAGGCTCTGGTTCCAGAGGGAACAATGCATGTTTGATGACGAACGGGAGATAGCTTCCTCTACGCAACTCAATTTTTCTACGTGTAACTGCCACTAAATACAACTGTCATGTGAAAATTTGGAAATTTCAGGGGTCATTTGACCTTTGGAAGCATTTTAAGTGATTTCTAGCCCTTAATACCGTAATTCAAATTTGAACTACATCTACATGCAACGGCTAACCATAACGGTTTTGAAATTCATATTTGTGTGTGCGAGTTAATTCCATGTGCAGTAAATTAAAGGAATTTTCAAAATATTGGTCTCACGGCAGGGAACATGCTGGAGTGCCATGGCATTTTAATTCCAAAAAATTAAAAAATGATCAAAAAACATGAAACCTGCTTGATGTAATGTCATGCCACCAGATGATGTGGTAAAAAAGTTGGCCTGTTTGACGAAAGTTTGGACCACACACCCTCACAAACCGGAGCAACTCACTAGAAGGCTTGTGTTCCTAGAGGGAACAAGCAGTTGATGACGACGGGAGATAGCTTCCTCATCACGAACTTCAATTTTTTTCTACGTGTAACAGCACTATACACTGTCATGTAAAAATTTGGAAAATTTCAGGGTCATTTGACCTTTTGAAACATTTAGTGATTTTGCCATTTAATTAAACTGTAATTCAAATTGAACTACATCTAACATCCAACGGCTAACCATAGATTTGAAAAATCATATTTGTGTATTGTGTGCGAGTTAATTCCATGTGCAGTAAATTAGAAGGATTTTCAACATATTCTCAGGCATGGACACATGCATGGAGTGCCGTGCCATGGCATTTTAATTCCAAAAATTAAAAAATGATCAAAAACACTGAAACCTTGCTGATGTAATGTCAGCCACCAAGATGATGTGGTTAAAAATTGGCTTTTGACGAAAGTTTGGACAACACCCCTCACAACCGAGCAACTCACTAGAAGGCTCGTGGTTCCTAGAGGGGAACAAGCATGTTTGATGACGAAGGGAGATAGCTTCCTCTTACGGCTTCAATTTTTTTCTAGTGTAACTGCACAATACAACTGTCATGTGAAAATTGGAAAATTTCAGGGGTCATTTGACCTTTTAAGACATTTAAGTGGATTTTTCTACCATTTAAATGACTAATTAAATTTGAAACTACATCTACTGAAACGGCTACATATAACGGTTTGAAAAATCATATTTTGTACTGTGGTTAGTTAATTCCATGTGCAGTAAATTAGAAGGAATTTCAAACATATTGGTCTCACGGCATGGAACACTGCAGGTGCCATGGCAATTTTAATTCCAAAAATTAAAAAAAGATCAGAAAAAACATGAAACCTTCTTGATGTAATGCCATGCCACCAAGATGATGTGGTAAAAAAATTGGCCTTTTGACGAAAGTTTGGACACACACCCTCACAACGAGCAACTCACTAGAAGGCTCGTGGTTCCGATAGGGAACCAATGCATGTTTGATACGAACGAGATAGCTTCCCTTATGGCCTTCAATTTTTTCTACAGTGTAACTTGCACTAATACCTGTCATGTGAAAATTTGAAATTTCGGGGTCATTGACCTTTTGAAGACATTTAAGTGATTTTCTAGCCATTTAAGACAGTAATTCAAATTTGACATTAATGCTACAGCAACCGCTAACCATAACGGTTTGAAAAATCATATTTGTGTACTTGTGTGCGGTTAATCCATGTGCAGAATTAGAGGAATTTTCAAACATATTGGTCTCACGGCTGGACACATGCATGAGTGCCATGGCATTTTAATTCCAAAAAATTAAAAAAGATCAGAAAACATGAAACCTTGCTTGATGTAATGTCATGCCACCAAGATGAGTGGTAAAAAAGTTGGCTGTTTGACGAAAGTTTGGACACACACACCCTCACAAACCGGAGACACACTAAGAAGCGCTTGGTTCCAGAGGGAACAATGCATTTTGATAACGAAGGGAGATAGCTTCCTCTTACGGCCTTCAATTTTTTCTTGTATGTAAACTAATACAACTGTCATGTGAAATTTGGAAATTTGGGGTCATTTGACTTTGAAAACATTTAGTGATTTTCTAGCCATTTAATGAGTAATTACATTTAAACTACATCTACATGCAACGAGCTAACCATCGGTTTGAAAAAACATATTTGTGTACTTGTGTGCGAGTTATCCATGTGCATAATTGAAGGAATTTTCAAACATATTGGTCTACCGGCATGGACACATGCATGGAGGCCTGGCATTTTAATTCCAAAAAAAAAAAAATGATCAGAAAAACATGAAACCTGCTTATGTAATGTCATGCCACCAAGATGATGTGGTAAAAATTGGCCGTTTGACGAAAGTTTGGACACACAACCCTCACACCAACCGAGAACTCACTAGAGCTCGGTTCAGAGGGAACAATGCATGTTTGAGACGAACGGGAGATACTTCCTCTTATGGCCTTCAATTTTTTCTACATGTAACATGCACTAATACAACTGTCATTGAAAATTTGAAATTTCATGGGGTCATTTGACCTTTTGAGACATTTAAGTGTATTTTCTAGCCATTTAATACGTAATTCAAATTGCACAATTACTGCAACGGCTACCATAACGGTTTGAAAAATCATATTTGTGTACTGTGTGCGATTAATTCCATGGCAGTAAATTAGAAGGAATTTTCAAACATATTCATTCACGGCATGGACACATGCATGGAGTGCCATGCATTTTTTCCAAAAAATTAAAATGATCAAAAAACATGAAACCTTGCTTGATGTAATGTCATGCCACCAGATGATTGGTAAAAAATTGGCTGTTTGCCGAAAGTTTGGAACACACCCCCAAAACCGAGCAACTCACTAGAAGGCTCGTGGTTTCAGAGGGAACATGCATGTTTGATGACGAACGGGGATAGCTTCCTCTTGGCATTCATTTTTTTCACGTGTAACACTGCACTAATACAACTGCCATGTGAAAATTTGGAAAATTTCAGGGTCATTTGACCTTTTGAAGACATTTAAGTATTTTCTAGCCATTTATACCGTAATTAAATTTGAACTACATCTACAGGAACGGCTAACCAACGGTTTGAAAAATCATATTTGTGTACTTGTGTGCGAGTTAATTCCATGTGCAGTAATTAGAAGGAATTTTCAAACATATTGGTCTCACTGGCATGGAACACATGCATGGAGTGCCATGGCATTTTATTCCAAAAATTAAAAAATGATCAGAAAAACATAAAACCTGCTTGATGTAATGCCATGCCACCAGATGATGTTGGTAAAAAATTGGCCTGTTTGCACGAAAGTTTGGACACACACCCTCAACAAACCGGAGCAACTCACTAGAAGGCTCGTGGTTCCAAGAGGGAACAATCATGTTTTGACGAACGAGGAGATATCTTCCTCTTAGGGCCTTCAATTTTTTCTACTGTGTAACTGCACTAATACAAATGTCATATGGAATTTAAATTTCATGGTCATTTGACCTTTTGAAGACATTAAGTGATTTTCTAGCCATTTAATGACCGTAATTCAAATTTGAACTAATGTACATGCAACGCTACCCTAACGTTTGAAAAATCATATTTGTGTAATTGTGTGCGATTTAATTCCATGTTGCAAGTAAATTAGAGAATTTTTCAAAACTATTATTTCACGGCATGGACACATGCATGGAGTGCCATGGCATTTTAATTCCAAAAATTAAAAATGATCAGAAAACATGAAACCTTGCTTGATGTAATGTCATGCCACCAAGATGATGTGGTAAAAAAATTTCTGTTTGACGAAGTTTGGAAACACACCCTCACAAACGGAGCAACTCACTAGAGGCTCGTGGTTCCGAAGAGGAACAATGCATGTTTGATGAGGAACGGGAATAGCTTCCTCTTACGGCTTCAATTTTTTCATACTTGTAACATGCACTAATACAACGTCATGTGAAAATTGTAAAATTTCAGGGGTCATTTACCTTTGAAGAATTTAAGTGATTTTTCTAGCCATTAATTACGTAATTTCAAATTTGAACTACATCTACATGAACGGCTAACCATACTGTTTGAAAATCATATTTGTGTACTTGTGTCGAGTTAATTCTAGTGCAGTAAATTAGAGGAATTTCAAACTTATTGGTCTCACCGGCATGGAACCATGCATGGAGTGCCATGGCATTTTAATTCCAAAAATTAAAAATGATCAGAAAAACATGAAACCTTGCTTGATGTAATGCATGCCACCAAGATGATGTGGTAAAAATTGGCCGTTTGACGAAAGTTTGGACACACAGCCCTCACAAACGGCAACTCACTAGAAGGCTCGTGGTTCCAGAGGGGAACAATGCTGTTTGATGACGAACGTGAGATAGCTTCCTCTTACGGCCTTCAATTTTTTTCTACGGGTACTGCACTAATCAACTGTCATGTGAAAATTGGAAAATTCAGGGGTCATTTGACCTTTTGAAGACTTATTTGTGATTTTCTAGCCATTTAATGACCGTATTTCAATTTGAACTACATCTACATGCAAACGGCTAACCATAACGGTTTAAAATCATATTTTGTGTGCGAGTTAATTCCATGTGCAGTAAATTAGAAGGAATTTTCAACATATTGGTCTCACGGCAGGGACACATGCATGGAGTGCCATGGCATTTAATTCCAAAAATTAAAAATGATCAAAAAACATGAACCTGCTTGATGTAATGTCATGCACCAAGATGATGTGGTAAAAAAGTTGGCCCTGTTTGACGAAAGTTGGACACACACCCCTCACAAACCGGAGCGAAGCAACTCACTAGAAGGCTGTGGTTGTCCTAGAGGGACAATGCTGTTTGATGACGAACGGGAGATAGACTTCCTCTACAACTTCAATTTTGTTCTACGTGTAACCACCTAATACAACTGTCATGTGAGAAATTTGGAAAATTTCAAGGTCATTTGACCTTTTGAAGACATTTAAGTGATTTTCTGCCATTTAATGACTGTAATTCAAATTTGAACTACATCTACAAGCAGGCTAACCCATAAGTTTGAAAATTCTATTGTGTACTTGTGTGCGAGTTAATTCCAGTGCATAAAATTAGAAGGAATTTTCAAACATTTGTTCCGGCATGGACACATGCAGGAGTCCATCATTTTAATTCCAAAAATTAAAAAATGATCAAAAAACTGAAACTTGCTTGATGTAATGTCATGCCACCAAGATGATGTGGTAAAAAAGTTGCTGTTTGACGAAGTTGGGAAACACCCCCCTCACAAACCGAGCCAACTCACTAGAAGGCTCGTGGTTCCGAAGGGAACAATGCATGTTTGATGACGAACGGGAGATAGCTTCCTCTTAACGGCTTCAATTTTTTTCTAGTGTAACTGCACTAATACAACGTCATGTGAAAATTTGGAAAATTTCAGGGGTCATTTGACCTTTTAGACATTAATGGTCTAGCCATTTAATGACCGTAATTAAATTTGAAATACATCTACATGCAACGGCTAACCATACGGTTTGAAAATCATATTTGTACTTGTGTGCGAGTTAATTCCATGTGCAGTAAATTAGAAGGAATTTTCAAACATATGGTCTCAACGGCATGGAACATGCATGGAGTGCCATGGCATTTAATTCCAAAAAATTAAAAATGATCAAAAACATGAAACCTGCTTGATGTATGCCATGCCACCAAGATTGATGTGGTAAAAAATTGGCCTTTTGACGAAAGTTTGGACACAACCCTCACAAACCGAGCAACTCACTAAGGCTCGTGGTTCCGAAGGGAACAATGCATGTTTGATGACGAACTGGAGATAGCTTCCTCTTATGGCCTTCAATTTTTTCTTCTACTGTACGCACTAATACAACTGTCATGTGAAAATTTGAAATTTCAGGGGTCATTGACTTTTGAAGACATTAAGTGATTTTCTAGCCTTTATGATAGGTAATTCAAATTTGAACTAGATGTACATGCAACGCTAACCAAACGGTTTGAAAATCATTTGTGTACTTTGTGCGAGTTAATTCCATGTGCAGTAATTAGAAGGAATTTTCAAACATATTGGTCTCAAACGCATGGACACATGCATTGAGTGCCATGGCATTTTAATTCCAAAAAATTAAAAATGATCAGAAAAACATGAAACCTTGCTTGATGTAATGTCATGCCACCAGATTAGTGGTAAAAAATTGGCCTGTTTGACGAAAGTTTGGACACACCACCCCTCACAAACAGGAGCAACTCACCTAGAAGGCTCGTGTTTCCGAGAGGGAACAATGCATGTTTGATGACGAATGGAGATAGTTTCCTCTATACGCCTTCAATTTTTTTCTACTGTAACATGAACTAATACAACGTCATGTGAAAATTTGGAAAATTTGTGTCATTTGACTTTTGAGACTTTAAGTGATTTTCTAGCCATTTAATGTATGTAATTAAATTTAAACTACATCACTGCAACGGCTAACATAACGGTTTTGAAAATCATATTGTGTACTGTGTGCGAGTTATTCCATGTGCATAAATTGAAGGAATTTTCAAACATATTGGTCTCACGGCATGGACACATGCATGAGGCCATGCATTTTAATTCCAAAAAATTAAAAAATGATCAGAAAAACATGAACCCTTGCTTGATGTATGTCATGGCACCAAGATGATGTGGTAAAAAATTGGCCTTTTTGACGAAAGTTTGGACACACACCCCCACAAACCGAGAACTCACTAGAAGGCTCGTGGTTCCAAGAGGGAACAATGCTGTTTGACGCGAACGGGAGATAGCTTCATCTTTGGCCTTCATTTTTTCTACTGTAACTGCACTAATACAACTGTCATTGAAAATTTGGAATTTTCAGGGTCATTTGACCTTTTGAAGACATTAGTGATTTCTTAGCCATTTAATGACCGTAATTCAAATTTGAACTAGATGTACATGCACGGCTAACCAGCGTTTGAAAAATCATATTTGGTATACTTGTGTGGCGAGTTAATTCCATGTGCAGTAAATTAGAAGGAATTTTCAACATATTCTTTCACGAATGGACACATGCATGGAGTGCCATGCATTTTATTCCAAAAAATTAAAAAATGATCAGAAAAACATGAAACCTTGCTTGATGTAATGTCATGCCACCAAGATGATGTGGTAAAAAATTGGCATGTTTGACAAATGTTTGAACACACACCAAACCGGGCAAACTCACTAGAAGGCTCGTGGTTCCGTAGGGACCAATGCATGTTTGATGACGAACGGGAGATACTTCCTCTTACGGCCTTCAATTTTTTTCACGTGTAACATGCACTAATACAACTGTCATGTGAAAATTGGAAAATTTTCGGGGTCATTTGACCTTTTTGAAGACATTTAAGTGATTTCTAGCCATTTAATGACCGTAATTAAATTTGAACTCACATCTACATGAACGCTAACCTCGGTTTGAAAAATCATATTGTGTACTTGTGTGCGAGTTAATTCCATGTGCAGTAAATTAGAAGGAATTTTCAAACATATTGGTCTCACGCATGGAACATGCATGGAGTGCCATGGCATTTTAATTCCAAAAAATTAAAAAATGATCAAAAAACATGAAACCTTGCTTGATGTAATCCATGCACCAAGATATGTGGTAAAAAATTGGCCTCTTTGACGAAAGTTTGACACACAGCCCCTCACAAACCGAGCAACTCACTAGAAGGCTCGTGGTTCCGAAGGGAACAATGCATGTTTGAGACGAACGGGAGATACTTCCTCTTACGGCCTTCAATTTTTTCTACGTGTAACGTGCACTAATACAACTGTCATGTGAAAATTTGGAATTTTCAGGGGTCATTTGACCTTTTGAAGACATTTAAGTGATTTTCTAGCCATTTAATGACCGTAATTCAAATTTGAACTACATCTACATGCAACGGCTAACCTAACGGTTTTGAAAATATCATATTTGTGTGCGAGTTATTCCATGTGCAGTAAATTAGAAGGAATTTTCACATATTGGTCTCATGCATGGACACAGCATGGAGTGCCATGGCATTTTAATTCCAAAAATTAAAAATGATCAAAAACATAACCCTTGCTTGATTAATGTCATGCCACCAAGATGATGTGGTAAAAGTTGGCTGTTTGAACGAAGTTGGACAACACCTCACAAACCGAGCAACTCACCAGAAGGC
>CM022303.1:430265451-430488322 GCA_011799875.1 Thinopyrum elongatum | reverse complement strand
TCGAACACAAGAACACAAATATGATTTTTCAAACAGTATGGGTTATGCCGTTGGCATGTAGATGTAGTTAAAAATTGAATTAAAGTATAATGGCTAGAATCACTTAAATGTCTTCTAAAAGGTCAATAACCCTTGAGAATTTCGACTTTTTCACATGACATTGTATTGTGAATGTTTACACTGTGAAAAAATTAAGTTTGAAGGGAAGAGATACTCTCCCGTTCTCATAAGCATGCATTGTTCCCTCTCAGGAACCGAGCCTTCTAGTGAGTTGCTCCGGTTTGTGAGGGTGTTGTGCCAACTTTCGTCAAAACGGCCCCAATTTTTTACCACATCATGCTGGTGGCATGAACATTACATTCAACAAGTTTCATGTTTTTCTTTGAATCCCCCATTTTTTAATTTTTTGGAATTAAAATGCCATGGCACTCCATGCATGTCCATGCGTGAGCACCAATATGTTTGAAAATTCCTTCTAATTTACTGCACATGGAATAACTCGCACACAAATATGATTTTTCAAACCGTTTGTTAGCCGTTTGCATGTAGATGTAGTTTCAAATTTGAATTACGGTCATTAAATGGCTAGAAATCACTTAAATGTCTTCAAAAGGTACCAATGACCCCAAATTTTTCTAATTTTCACATGACAGTGGTATAGTTAGCTGTTACATGTAGAAAAAATTGAAGGCCGTAAGAGGAAGCTATCTCCCTTCTCATCAACATGCATTTTTCCCTCTCGGAACCACGAGCCTTCTAGTGAGTTGCTTGTGTTGTGAGGTGTGTGTCCAAACTTTCGTCAAACAAGGCCAACTTTTTTTACACACATACTTGGTGGCATGACATTACATCAGCAAGGTTTCATGTTTTCTGATCATTTTTAATTTTTTTGGAATTAAAAGCGCCATGGCACTCCATGCATGTGTCCATGCCGTGGACCAAAGGTTTGAAAATTCTTCTATTTACTGCACATGGATGAACTCGCACACAAGTACACAAATATGATTTTTAAACCGTTATGGTTAGTCCGTGCTGTACATCTAGTTCAAATTTGAATTACGGTCATTAAATGGCTAGAAAATCACTTAAATGTCTTCAAAGGTCAAATGACCCCTGAAATTTTCCAAATTTTTCACATGACGTTGTATAGTGCACGTTACACATAGAAAAAAATTGAAGGCCGTAAGAGGAAGCTATCTCTCATGTCATCAAAACAGCATTGTTCCCTCTCGGAACCACGAGCCTTCTAGTGAGTTGCTCAGGTTTGTGAGGGCTTGTGTCAAACTTTCGTACAGAAGGCCAACTTTTTTTACCACATCATCTTGGTGGCATGACATTACATCAAGCAAGTTTCATGTTTTTCTGATCATTTTTAATTTTTTGGAATTAAAATGCCATGGCACTCCATGCATGTGTCCCATCGCCGTGAGCCCAATATGTTTGAAATTCCTTCTAATTTACTGACACATGGAATTACTCCACACAAGTACACAATATCGATTTTTCAAACCATTATGGTTAGCCGTGTGCATGTAGAGTAGTTCAAATTTGATTACGTATAAATGGCTAGAAAATCACTAAATGTCTTCAAAAGGTCAAATGACCCCTGAATTTTCCAAATTTTCACATGACAGTTTGTATTAGTGCATGTTACACGTAGAAAAATTGAAGGCCGTAAGAGGAAGCTATCTCCGTCGTCATCAACATATTGTTCCCTCTAGGAACCACGAGCCTTCTAGTGAGTTGCTCCGGTTTGAGGGGTGTGTGTCCAACTTTCGTCAAACAGGCCAATTTTTTACCACATAATTCTTGGTGGCATGAATTACATCAAGCAAGGTTTATGTTTTCTGATCATTTTTTAATTTTTTTTGAATAAAATGCCATGGCACCCCATGCATGTCCATGCCATGAGGACCAATATGTTTGAAAATTCTTCTAATTTACTGCACATGGATAAACGCACAAGTACACAAATATGATTTTTCAAACGTTATGGTTAGCCGTTGCATGTATATGTAGTTCAAATTTGAATTACGGTCATTAATTGGCTAGAAAATCACTTAAATGTCTTAAAAGGTCAAATGACCCAGAATTTTTCAAATTTTCTCATGACAGTTGTATTAGTGCAGTACACTGCGAAAAAATTGAAGGCCAAGAGGAAGCTATCTCCCGTTCGTCATCAACATGCATTGTTCCCTCTGGAACCACGAGCCTTCAGTGAGTTGCTCCAGGTTTTGTGAGGGGTGTGTGTCCAAACTTCGTCAAAAGGCCAATTTTTTTACCACATCATCTTGGTGGCATGACATTACATCAAGCAAGGTTTCATGTTGTTCTGATCTTTTTTTTTTTGGAATAAATGACATTGGCACTCATGCTGTGTCCATGACCGTGACACCAATATGTTTGAAAAATTCCTTCTAATTTACTGCCATGGAATTAACTCGCACACAAGTACACAAATATGATTTTTCAAACCGTTATGGTTCGCCGTGCTGTAGATGTAGTTCAAATTTGAATTACGTCATTAAGGCTAGAAAATCACTAAATGTCTTCAAAAGGTCAATACCCTGAAATTTTCCGAAATTTTCACTGACAGTTGTATTAGTGCAGTTACACGTAATAAAAAATTGAAGTTGCAGCAGGAAGCTATCTCCCGTTCGTCATCAAACATGCATTGTTCCCTCTGCGAACCACGAGCGCTTCTAGTGAGTTTGCTTCGGTTTGTGAGGGTGTGTGTCCAACTTTCGTCAAACAGGCCAACTTTTTACACATCATCTTGGTGGCATGACATTACATCAAGCAAGGTTTCATGTTTTTTCTGATCATTTTTTAATTTTTTGGAATTAAAATGCCATGGGCACTCCAGCATGTGTCCATGCGTGAGACCAATATGTTGAAAATTCCTCTAATTACTTGCACATGGAATAACTCGCAACACACAATATGATTTTTCAAACATTATGGTTAGCCGTTGAATGTAGATGTAGTTCAAATTTAAGTTACGGTACATTTAATGGCTTAGAAAAATCACTTAAAGTCTTCTAAAAGGTCAATGACCCCTAAAATTT
The DNA here is from genome assembly GCA_011799875.1 of Thinopyrum elongatum. Lineage (NCBI taxonomy): Eukaryota > Viridiplantae > Streptophyta > Magnoliopsida > Poales > Poaceae > Thinopyrum > Thinopyrum elongatum. Next base: position 430,485,254 of record CM022303.1, on the reverse strand, counting down.
TCCAAATTTTCACATGACAGTTGTATTAGTTACGTTACATGTAGAAAAAAATTGAAGGCCGTAAGAGGAACTCTCCCTTCTCATCAAACATATTGTTCCCTCTCGGAACCACGAGCCTCTAGTGAGTTGCTCCGGTTTGTGAGGGGTGTGTGTCCAAACTTTGTCAAACAGCCAATTTTTTTACCACATCATCTTGGTGCATGACATTACTCAAGCAAGGTTTGCATGTTTTTCTAGTCATTTTTTTAATTTTTGGAATTAAAATGCCATGGCACTCCATGCATTGTCCATGCCTTGACCAATATGTTTGAAAATTCCTTCTAATTTACTGCACATGGAATAACTCGCACCAAGTACACAAATATGATTTTTCAAACCGTTATGGTTAGCCGTGCATGACATCGTAGTTCAAATTGAATTACGGTCATTAAATGGCTAGAAAATCCCTAAATGTCTTCTAAAAGGTCACATGACCCCTAAATTTTCCAAATTTTCACAGGACGTTGTATAGTACTGTTACAGTAGAAAAAATTGAAGGCCGTAGAGAAGCTATCTCCCGTTCGTCATCAAACATGCATTGTTCCCTCTCGGAACCACGAGCCTTCTAGTGAGTTGCTCCGGTTTGTGAGGGTTTGCTGTCCAAACTTCGTCAATAGGCCAACTTTTTTACCACATCATACTTGGTGGAATGACATAATCAGCAAGGTTTCATGTTGTTCTGATCATTTTTAATTTTTTGGAATAAAATGCCATGGCACTCGCATGCATGGTCAGTGCCGTGAGACCAATATTTTAAAATTCTTCTAATTTACTGCACATGGAATTAATCGCACACAAGTACACACATATGATTTTCAACATTCATGGTAGCGTTGCATGTAGATGTAGTTCAAATTTGAATTACGTACATTAAATGGTAGACAAATCACTTAAATGTCTTCAAAAGGTCAAATGACCCTAAATTTTCCAAATTTTCACATGACAGTTGTATTAGTGCAGTTACAGTAGAAAAAAATTAAGCGTATGAGGAAGCTATTCTCCCGTCGTCATCAAACATCATTGTTCCCTCGGAACACGACGCCTTCTAGTGAGTTGCTCCGGTTGTGAGGGTGTGTGTCCAAACTTTCGTCAAACAGGCCAATTTTTTACCACATCATCTTGGTGATGAACATTACATCAAGCCAGGTTTCAGTTTTTCTGATCATTTTTAATTTTTTGGAATTAAAATGCCATGGCACTCCATGCATGTGTCCATGCCGTGAGACCCAATATGTTTGAAATTCCTTCTAATTTACTGCACATGGAATTACACCTCACAAGTCACAAATATGATTTTTCAAACGTTATGGTTAGCCGTTGGCATGTAGATGTAGTTCAAATTTGAATTACGGTCATAAATGGCTAGAAAATCACTTAAATGTCTTAAAGTCAAATGACCCCAGAAATTTTCCAATTTTCATGACAGTGTATTAGTGCACGTTCACAGAAAAAAATTGAAGGCCGAGAGGAGCTATCTCCCGTTCGTCATCAAACATGCATGTTCCCTATTGAACCACGGCCTTCTAGTGAGTTGCTCGTTTGTGAGGGCTGTGTGTCCAAACTTTCGTCAAAGAGGCCAATTTTTTACCACATCATCTTGGTGGCATGTTACATTACATCAGCAAGGTTTCATGTTTTTCTGATCATTTTTATTTTTTGAATTAAAATGCCATGGCACTCCATCCAGTGTCCATCCGTGAGACCAATATGTTGAAAATTCCTCTAATTACTACACATGGAATTAACTCGACACACAAGTACACAATATGATTTTTCAAACTTATGGTTAGCCGTTCATGTAGATAGTTAAATTTGAATTACGTATAAAATGGCTAAAAATCACTTAAAGTCTTCAAAAGTGCAAATGACCCGAAATTTCCGAATTTTCACATGACAGTTGTATAGTGCAGTTACATCGAAAAAATTAAATTTTATAGAGGAATCTATCCCAGTTCGTCATCAAACAGCATGTTCCCTCTCGGAACCCACGAGCCTTCTAGTGAGTGCTTCGTTTGTGAGGGTGTGTGTCCAACTTTCGTCAAACAGGCCAATTTTTTACCACATCATATGGTGGCATGACATTAACATCAGCAAGGTTTCATGTTTTTTCTGATCATTTTTTAATTTTTTGGAATTAAAATGCACTGGCACTCCATGCAGGGTGTCCATGTCGTGAGACCAATATGTTTGAAAATCCTCTAATTTTACTGCACATGGAAGTTACAATCAGCACACAATATGATGTTCAAACCGTTATGGTTAGCCGTTGCATGTTAGATTAGTTTAAACAATGTAATTATTCATTAAATGGCTAGAAATCACTTAAATGTGTCTCAAATGTCAAATCTGACACCCTGAAATTTTCAAATTTCAACATGACCGTGTTTTAGTTACGTTACATAGAAAAAAATTGAAGGCCGTAAGAGGAAGCATCTCCTTCGTCATCAAACTACATGTTCCCTCTCGGAACAGAGCCTTCTAGTTGAGTTGCCTGTTTTGAGGGGTGTGTGTCAAACTGTTCGTAAACAGCCAATTTTTACCACAATCATTGGTGGCATGACATTAAATCAAGCAAGGTGTCATGTTTTTCTGATCATTTAATTTTGGAATTAAAATGCCATGGACACTCAAGCAGTGTTCATGCGTGAGACCAATATGTTGAAAATTCTTCTAATTTAGTGCACATGGAATTAACCCACACACAAGTACACAAATATGATTTTTAAACGTTATGGTTAGGTTGCAGTACATCTAGTTTTCAAATTTGAATTACTGTCATTAAATGCTAGAAAATCACTTAAATGTCTTCAAAAGGTCAAATGAACCCTGAAATTTTCCAAATTTTCACATGATGTTGTATTAGTGCACGTTACACATAGGAAAATATGAAGGCCGTTAGAGGAAGACTATCTCCTTCGTCATCAAAACATGCATTGTTCCCTCTCGGAACCACGAGCCTTCTAGTGGTTGCTCCGGTTTGTGAGGGTGTGTGGTCCAAATTTCGTCAACAGGCAACTTTTTTACCACATCATCTTGGTGGCATGGAATTACATCAAGCAATGTTCAGGTTTCCTATCATTTTTAATTGTTTGGAATTAAAAATGCCATGGCACCCATGCATGTGTCCATGCCATGAGACCAATATGTTTGAAAATTCCTCTAATTACTGGCACATGAATTAAATCGCACACAAGTACACAAATATGATTTTTCAAAACCATTATGGTTACCGGTTGCATGTAAGATGTAGTTAAATTTGAAGTACGTCAAATTAAATGGCTAGAAAAATCACTTAAATGTCTTTAAAAGGTCAAATGACCCTAGAAATTTTCAAATTTACATGACAGTTGTATTAGTGCATGTAAACGTAGAAAAAAATTTGAAGGCTCGTAAGAGGAAGCATCTCCGTCGTCATCAAACATGCATTGTTCCTCTAGGAACCAACGAGCCTTCTAGTGGGTTGGCTCGGTTTGTGAGGGGTGTGTGTCCAAACTTTCGTCAAACAGGCCAATGTTACCACATTCATCGTGGTGGATGACATTACAAGCAAGGTTTCATGTTTTTTGACATTTTTTAAATTTTTGGAATTTTAAAATGCCATGGCACGCATGCAGTGGTCCATGCCGTGAGACCAATATGTTTGAAAAATTCCTTCTAATTTACTGGACACATGGAATTAAACTCGCCACACACAAATATGATTTTCAAAACCGTATGGTTAGCCGTTGCCATAGATGTAGTTCAAATTGAAGTTACGGTCATTAATGGCTAGAAATCACTTAAATGTCTTCAAAGGTCAAATGACCCCTAGAAATTTTCCAATTTTCACATGACAGTGTATTAGTGCACGGTTAAAGTAGAAAAAAATTGAAGGCGTAAGAGGGAACGTTATCTCCCGTTCGTCATCAAACATGCATGGTTCCCTCTCGGAACCACGAGCCTTCTAGTGAGTTGCTCCGGTGTGAGGGGTGTGTGTCCAAACTTTCGTCAAAGAGGCCAATTTTTTACCACATCAGCTTGGTGCATGACCATTACTCAAGCAAGGTGTCATGTTTTTCTGATCATTTTTAATTTTTTGGAATAAATGCCATGGCACTCCATGCATGTGTCCATGCCGGAGAACATATGTTTGAAATTCTTCATTTACTGCACATGGAATTAACTCGCACAAAGTACACAAATATGATTTTTCAAAACCGTTTGGTTAGCCGGCATGTAGATGTAGTTCAAATTTGGAATTACGGTCATTAAATGGCTAGAAAATCACTTAAATGTCTTAAAGTGTCACATGACCCTAGAAATTTTCCAAAGTTTCACATGACAGTTGTATATAGTGCACGTTAAGAGAAAAAAATATTGAAGGCCGAAGAGGAAGTACTATCGTTCGTCTCAAACATGCATTGTTCCCTTTGGAAACAACGAGCCTCTAGTGAGTTGCTCCGGTTTGTGAGGTGTGGTCCAAATTTCGTCAATAGGCCAATTTTTTACCACATATCTTGGTGGCATGGACATTACATCAAGCAAGGTTTCCTGTTTTTCTGATCATTTTTAATTTTTTGGAATTAAAATGCCCTGGCACTCCATCATGTGTCCATGCCGTGAACATATGTTTGAAAATTCCTTCTAATTTACTGCACATGGAATTAACTGCACACAAGTACAACAAATATGATTTTCAAACGTTATGGTTAGCCGTTCATGTAGATGTAGTTCAAATTTGAATTACGGTCATTAAATGGCTGAGAAATCACTTAAATGTCTTCAAAGGTCAAATACCCCTTGAATTTTCCAAATTTTCACATGACAGTTGTATTAGTGCATGTTACAGTAGAAAAAATATTGAAAGTGTAGAGGAAGCTACTCACGTTCGTCATCAACATGCCTGTTCCCTCTAGGAACCACGAGCCTTTGTGAGTTGATCCGGTTTGTGAGGGGTTGTGTGTCCAAACTTTCGTCAAACAGGCCAATTTTTTTACCACATCATCTTGGTGGCATGACATTAGATCAAGCAAGGTTCATGTTTTCTGATAATTTTTTAATTTTTTGGAATAAAATGCCATGGCACTCATGCATGTGTCCATGCCGTGAGACCAATATGTTTGAAAATTCCTTCTAATTTGCACATGGAATTAACTCGCCACACACAAATATGATTTTTCAAACCGTTTATGGTTACGTTGCATGTAGATGTAGTTAAATTTGAATTACGGTCATTAAATGGCTAGAAAATCACTAAATGTCTTCAAAAGTGTCAAAATGACCCTAGAATTTTCAAATTTTCACATGCACAGTTTATTAGTGCTTGTTAATGTAGAAAAAAATTGAAGGCCGTAAGAGGAGCTATCTCCTTCTCATCAAACATCATTGTTCCCTCCGGAACACGAGCCTTCTAGTGAGTTGCTCCTTTGTGAGGGTGTGTGTCCAAAACTTTCGTCAAACAGAGCCAATTTTTTTACCACATCATCTGTGTGCATGACATTACTCAAGCAATTTGGTTCATGTTTTTGATCATTTTAATTTTTTGGAATTAAAATGCCATGGGCACTCCATGCATGTGTCCATGCCGTGGACCAATGTTTGAAAATTCCCTTCTAATTTACTGCACATGGAATTTAACTCGCACACAAGTACACCAAATATGATTTTTCAAACCGTTATGGTTGTGGTGCATGAATGTAGTTCAAATTGAATTACGGTGCTATTAAATGGCTAGAAAACACTAAATGTCTTTCAAAAGGTCAATGACCCCTGAAATTTCCAAATTTCACATGACTGTTGTATTAGTGCATCGTTAATGTAGAAAAAAATTGAAGGCCCGTAAGAGGAAGCATCTCCCTTTCGTCATCAAACATCATTGTTCCCTCTCGGAACCACGAGCCTTCTAGTGAGTTGCTCGGTTTGTGAGGGGTTGTGTCCAAAACTTTCGTCAAACAGGCCAATTTTTTACACATCATCTTGGTGGCATGACATTACATCAAGCAAGGTGTTCATGTTTTCTGAATCATTTTTATTTTTGGAATTAAAATGCATGGCACTCCAGCATGTGTCCATGCCGTGACACCAATATGTTTGAAAATTCCTTAATTACTGCACATGGAATTAACGCCACACAAGTACACAAATATGATTTTTCAAACCATTATGGTTAGCGTTGCATTAGATGTAGTTCAAATTTGAAATACGGTATTAAATGGCTAGAAAATCACTTAAATGTCTTTCAAAAAGTCAAAAGGACCCTGGAAAATTTCCAAATTTTCACATGACAGTTGTATTAGTGCAGTTACAGTAGAAAAAATTGAAAGCCGTAAGAGGAAGCTATCTCCGTTCGTCATTCAAACATGCATTGTTCCCTCTCAGGAACCACGAGCCCTTCTAGTGAGTTGCTCGGTTGTGAGGGGTGTGTGTCCAAACTTTCGTCAAAAGGGCCAATTTTTTACCAACATCATTGGTGGCATGACATTACATCAACAAGGTTTCATGTTTTTCTGATCATTTTTATTTTTGGAATTAAAATGCCATGGCACTCCATGCATGTGTCCATGCCATGACACCAATATGTTTTGAAAATTCCTTCTAATTTATGCACATGGAATATTAACTCGCACACACAAATATGATTTTCAAACGTTATGGTTAGCGTTGCATGGTAGATGTAGTTCAAATTGAATTACGGTCATTAAATGGCTGAGAAAATCACTTAAATGTCTTTAAAAGGTCAAATGACCCAGAAATTTTCCAAATTTTCACATGACAGTTGTATTAGTGCAGTTAATCGTAGAAAAAAATTGAAGGCGTGTAAGAGGAAGCTATCTCCGTTCGTCATCAAACATGCATTGTCCCTCTAGGAACCACGAGCCTTCTAGTGAGTTGCTCCGGTTTGTGAGGGGTGTGTGTCCAAACTTTCGTCAAACAGGCCAATTTTTTTATACACATCATCTTGGTGCATGGCATTACAAAGCAAGGTTCATGTTTTTCTGATCATTTTTAATTTTTTGGAATTAAAATGCCATGGCACTTCCATGCATGTGGTCCATGCCGTGACACCATAGTGTTGAAAATTCCTTCTAATTTACTGCACATGGAATAACTCGCACACAAGTACAACAAATATGATTTTTCAAACCGTTATGGTTAGCCGTTGCATGTAGATGTAGTTCAAATTTGAATTACGGTCATTAAAGGGCTAGAAAATCACTTAAATGTTTTTAAAAGGTCAAATGACCCTATGAATTTTCTCGAATTTTCACATGACAGTTGTATTAGTGCATGTTAATGTAGAAAAAATTGAAGTGGATGAGGAAGCTATCTCCCGTTCATCAAAATGCATTTTCCCTCTGGAACCACGAGCCTTCTAGTGAGCTGATTCCGTTTGTGAGGGGTGTGTGTCCAAACTTTCGTCAAAAAGGCCAATTTTTACCACATCATCTTGGTGGCATGACATTACATCAAGCAAGGTTCATGTTTTCTGATTCATTTTTTAATTTTTGGAATTAAAATGCATGGCACTCCATGCCTGTGTCCAGCGTGAACCAATATGTTTGAAAATTCCTTCTAATTTTACTGCAGGATGGAATTACCGCACACAAGTACAAAATATGATTTTTCAAACGTTATGGTTCAGCCGTTGCATGTAGATGTAGTTCCAAATTTGAATTACGGTCATTAAATGGCTAGAAAAATCACTTAAATGTCTTTAAAGGTCAAATGACCCCTAGAATTTTCCAAATTTCACAATGACAGTTGTATTAGTGCAACGTTAAATGTAGAAAAAATTTGAAGGCCGAAGAGGAAGTATCTCCCGTTCGTCATCAAACATGATTGTTCCCTCTGGAACCACGAGGCTTAGTGAGTTGTACTCCGGTTTGTGAGGGCTGGGTGTGTCCAAACTCGCATTTCAAAGCAGGCCAATTTTTTACCAAACATTTCATTGGGGCATTGGCATTACATCAAGCAAGGTTTCATGTTTTTGCTGATCATTTTTTAAATTTTTGGAATTAAAAGCCATGCACTCCATGCCTGTGTCCATGCCAGTGAAGACCAAGTATGATGTGAAAATTCCTTCCTTAATTTACTGCAACATGGAACTTACTCTTCACACCAGTACAACAAATATGATTTTTCAAACAGTATGCGTTAGCGTTGCGATGTAGATGTAGTTCAAATTTGGAATTACGGTAATTAATGGCTAGAAATCACTTAAATGTCTTTTGAAAAGGTCCAAATATGACCCTATGAATTTTCCAGAATTTTCACATGACATTGTTTGTATTAGTGCATGTTAAATGTAGAAAAAATATTAAAGTTATGCGAGAGGAAAGCTATCTCCCGTTCAGTTCATCCAAAAAGCATGCATTGTTCCCTCTAGGAACCACGAGCCCTTTAAGTCGTGAGTTTCGGTTTGTGAGGCTGTGTGTGTCCACAAACTTTCGTCAAACCAGGGACAACTTTTACCAACATTTCATCTGGTGGCATGGGGACATTTACATCAAGCAAGGGTTTCATGGTTTTCTGATCATTTTTTTAATCTTTTTGGAATTAAAATTGCCAGGGGAAACTCCATGGGGCCAGGTGTTCCCCATTGGGTAGTGAGGGGGGGGGGGGAAACCAATTAGGTTTGAAAAAGCCTTTAATTGTAACGTGGCCAAAATGGAAGGAATCTCGGCATACACAAGAATTGATTTGTTCATAACCGTTATGCTTAGCCGTTTTGCAGGTAGATGTGGGGGTAAATGGGAAAGGTACAATTACCACTTTTAAATGGGTAGGAAAACACTTAATGTCTCAAAGATGTCAAAATGAACACAAAATTTTTCCAAATTTCACATGAAAAGGTTGTAATTAAGTTGTAAGTTACGGTAGAAAAAAAATGAAAGGCCGTGAAAGAGGAAAGCTATCTCCCATTCGTCATCAAAAACATACATTTGTTTCCCCTCTTCGGGAACCACGAGCCTTCTAGTGAGTGCACTCCTGTTTGTGGGGGGTGGTGTCCAAACTTTCGTCAAACACGACAATGTTTTTACCACATCATCTTGGGGGCAATGGACATTTAAACTCAAGCAAGGTTTCAGTTTTTTCTGATCCTATATTTTAATTTTTTGGAATTAAAATGCCATGGCAACTCAAATGCATGTTGTCCATCCGTTGTGACAAATTTTGAAAATTCCTCTAATTTATGAACATGGAATTAACTCGCACACAAATATGATTTTTCAAAACCGTTATGGTTATCCGGTGCAGTAGATGTAGTTCAAATTGAATTACGGTCAATTAAAGGCTAGAAAATCACTTAAATGTTCTTCAAAAAGGCAAATGACCCCTGAAAAAATTTTCCAAATTATCAACATGATGTTGTATTAGTGCACGTTACAATAGAAAAAAATTGAAGGCCGTAAGAGGAAGCTATCTCCCACTTCGTCATCCAAAACAATGCATTGTTCCCTCTTGGAAACACGGCCTTCTAGTGATTGGCTCCGGTTGTGAGGGTTTGCGTCCAAACTTTTGTCAAACAGGCCACTTTTTCCCACCTCATCTTGGTGGCATGACATTACATCAAGCATGTTTTCATGGTTTTCTATAATTTTATAAATTTTTTGCAATTAAAATGCATGGCCAACTTACATGCATGTGTCCATGCCGTGAGACCAATATGTTTGAAAATTCCTTTAATTTACTACACATGGAATTCACTCGCACACAAGTACACAAAATGGATTTTTTCCAAAATCGGTATGGTTAGCCGTTGCATGTAATGTAGTTTCAAATTTGAAATTTACAGTAATTAAATACGTGGGGGGGGGGGCCCTTAAAGGGGGGGGGGGGGGGGGGGGGGGGGGGGAAAAAAAAAAAATCACTTAAAGTGTTCAAAAGGTCAAATGACCCTGAAATTTTCCAAATTTTACATGGACAGTTGTATTAGTGCATGTTACACGTAGAAATATTAAAGTTCGTATGGGAAGCTATCTCACGGTCGTCATTCACACAGCATTGTTCCCTCTGGATTAAACGAGCCTTAGGAGTTGCTCCGTTTGGAGGGGGTGTGGCCAAAAACTTTCGTCCAAACAGGCCAACGTTTTTTTTTCCCCAACAATTCCTCTTGGTGCATGACAGTGGACAGCAAGCAAGGTTTTTCATGTTTCCTGATCATTTTTTTATTTTTTGGGAATAACAAATACCATGGCACTCAGCATGTGGCCATGACCGTGAGACCAATCTCTTGAAAATTCCTTCCTAATTTAATTCAAATGGAATTAACTCGCACGCAAAATATGATTTTTCAAACCGTTAGGTTAGCAGTTGCATGTAGATGTAGTTCAAATTTGAATTACGGTCATGAAATGGCTTAGAAAATCAACTAATGTCTCAAAGTTCAAGATGGACCCTGAAATTTTCCAAATTATACAGACTGTTGTATAGTGCACGTTCACATAGAAAAAAATTGAAGGCCGTAAGAGGAAGCTATCTCCCATTCGTCATCAAAATGCAATGTTCCCTCTTGTAAAAACCCGAGCCTTCTAGTGAGTTTGCTCGGTTTGTGAGGGCTTTGCGTCCACAAACTTTGTCAAACAGGCAACTTTTTTACACATCATCTTGGTGGGCATGACATTAACATCAAGACAATGTTCATGTTTTTCTAATAATTTTTTAATTTTTTGGAATTAAAAATGCAATGGCACTCCATGCCAGTGTCCAGCCGTGAGGACCAATATGTTGAAAATTCTTCTAATGTACGGCACATTTAATAAACTCGCACCAAGTACACAAAGACGATTTTCAAAACGGTATGGTGGGGTAGCCGTGGCTGTAGATGTAGTTCAACTTTGAATTCAGTAATTAAATGTCTAGAAAAATCACTAAATGTCTTCAAAAAAGGTCAAATGACCTTGAAAATTTCCAAAATTTCACATGACAGTTGTATTAGGCATGTTACACGTAGAAATAATTTAAATGTTCGTATGAGGAAGCTGTCTCCCGTTCGTCATCAAACAGGCATGTTCCCTCTTGGAACCACGAGCCTTCTAGTGAGTTCTCCGGTTTGTGAGGGTTGTGTGTCCAAACTTTCGTCAAACAGGCCAATTTTTTTACCACATCATCTTGGTGGCATGGCATTACATCAAGCAAGGTTTCATGTTTTTCTGATCATTTTTTAATTTTTTGGAATGAAAATGCCATGGCACTCCATGCATGTTTCCATGCCGTGAGACCAATATGTTTGAAAATTCCTTCTAATTTACTGCACATGGAATTAACTCGCACACAAGTACACAAATATGATTTTTCAAACCGTCATGGTTAGCCGTTCCATGTAGATGTAGTTCAAATTTAAATTACGGTCATTAAATGGCTAGAAAATCACTTAAATGTCTTCAAAAGGTCAAATGACCCCTGAAATTTTCCAAATTTTCACATGACAGTTGTATTAGTGCATGTTACACGTTGAAAAAAATTGAATGCCGTAAGAGGAAGCTATCTCCCGTTCGTCATCAAACATGCATTGTTCCCTCTCGGAACCACGAGCCTTCTAGTGAGTTGCTCCGGTTTGTGAGGGGTGTGTTTCCAAACTTTCGTCAAACATGCCAATTTTTTTACCACTTCATCTTGGTGGCATGACATTACATCAAGCAAGGTTTCATGTTTCTCTGATCATTTTTTAATTTTTTGGAATTAAAGTGCATGGCAATCCATGCATGTGTCCATGCCGTGAAATGAATATGTTTGAAAATTCCTTCTAATTTACTGCACATGGAATTAACTCGCACACAAGTACACAAATATGATTTTTCAAACCGTTACGGTTAGCCGTTGCATGTACATCTAGTTCAAATTTGAATTACGGTCATTAAATGGCTAGAAAATCACTTAAATGTCTTCAAAAGGTCAAATGACCCCTGAAATTTTCAAAATTTTCATATGACAGTTGTATTAGTGCATGTTACATGTAGAAAAAATTGAAGGCCATAAGAGGAAGCTATCTCCCATTCGTCGTCAAACATGCATTGTTCCCTCTTGGAACCACGAGCCTTCTAGTGAGTTCTCCGGTTTGTGAGGGTTGTGTGTCCAAACTTTCGTCAAACAGGCCAATTTTTTTACCACATCATCTTGGTGGCATGACATTACATCAAGCAAGGTTTCATGTTTTTCTGATCATTTTTTAATTTTTAGGAATTAAAATGCCATGGCACTCCATGCATGTGTCCATGCCGTGAGACCAATATGTTTGAAAATTCCTTCGAATTTATTGCACATGGAATTAACTCGCACACAAGTACACAAATATGATTTTTCAAACCGTTATGGTTAGCCGTTGCATGTAGATGTAGTTCAAATTTGAATTACAGTAATTAAATGGCTAGAAAATCACTTAAATGTCTTCAAAAGGTCAAATGACCCTTGAAATTTTCCAAATTTTCACATGACAGTTGTATTAGTGCATGTTACACGTAGAAAAAAATTAAAGTTCGTATGAGGAAGCTATCTCCCGTTCGTCATCAAATAGGCATTGTTCCCTCTAGGAAAAACGAGCCTTCTAGTGAGTTGCTCCGGTTTGTGAGGGGTGTGTGTCCAAACTTTCGTCAAACAGGCCAACTTTTTTACCACATCATCTTGGTGGCATGACATTACATCAAGCAAGGTTTCATGTTTTTCTGATCATTTTTTAATTTTTCGGAATTAAAATGCCATGGCACTCCATGCATGTGTCCATGCCGTGAGACCAATATGTTTGAAAATTCCTTCTAATTTACTGCACATGGAATTAACTCGCACACAAGTACACAAATATGATTTTTCAAACCGTTATGGTTAGCCGTTGCATGTAGATGTAGTTCAAATTTGAATTACGGTCATTAAATGGCTAGAAAATCACTTAAATGTCTTTAAATGGTCAAATGACCCAAGAAATTTTCCAAATTTTCACATGACAGTTGTATTAGTGCACGTTACACGCAGAAAAAAATTGAAGGCCGCAAGAGGAAGTTATCTCCCGTTCGTCATCAAACATGCATTGTTCCCTCTTGGAACCACGAGCCTTCTAGTGAGTTGCTCCGGTTTGTGAGGGCTGTGTGTCCAAACTTTCGTCAAAGAGGCCAATTTTTTACCACATCATCTTGGTGGCATGGCATTACATCAAGCAAGGTTTCATGTTTTTCTGATCATTTTTTAATTTTTTGGAATTAAAATGCCATGGCACTCCATCCATGTGTCCATGCCGTGAGACCAGTATGTTTGAAAATTCCTTCTAATTTACTGCACATGGAATTAACTCGCACACAAGTACACAAATATGATTTTTCAAACCGTTATGGTTAGCCGTTGCATGTAGATGTAGTTCAAATTTGAATTACAGTAATTAAAAGGCTAGAAAATCACTTAAATGTCTTCAAAAGGTCAAATAACCCTTGAAATTTTCCGAATTTTCACATGACAGTTGTATTAGTGCATGTTACACGTAGAAAAAAATTAAAGTTTGTATGAGGAAGCTATCTCCCGTTCGTCATCAAACATGCATTGTTCCCTCTAGGAACCACGAGCCTTCTAGTGAGTTGCTTCGGTTTGTGAGGTGTGTGTGTCCAAACTTTCGTCAAACAGGCCAACTTTTTTACCACATCATCTTGGTGGCATGACATTACATCAAGCAAGGTTTCATGTTTTTCTGAACATTTTTTAATTTTTTGGAATTAAAATGCCATGGCACTCCATGCATGTGTCCATGTCGTGAGACCAATATGTTTGAAAATTCCTTCTAATTTACTGCACATGGAATTAACTCGCACACAAATATGATTTTTCAAACCGTTATGCTTAGCCGTTGCATGTAGATGTAGTTTAAATTTAAATTACATACATTAAATGGCTAGAAAATCACTTAAATGTCTTCAAAATGTCAAATGACACCAAAATTTTTCTAAATTTTCACATGACAGTTGTATTAGTTTACGTTACATGTAGAAAAAAATTGAAGGCCGTAAGAGGAAGCTATCTCCCATTCGTCATCAAACATACATTGTTCCCTCTCGGAACCACGAGCCTTCTAGTGAGTTGCTCCTGTTTGTGAGGGGTGTGTGTCCAAACTTTCGTCAAACAAGCCAATTTTTTTACCACATCATCTTGGTGGCATGACATTACATCAAGCAAGGTTGCATGTTTTTCTGATCATATTTTAATTTTTTGGAATTAAAATGCCATGGCACTCAATGCATGTGTCCATGCCCTGTGACCAATATGTTTGAAAATTCCTTCTAATTTACTGCACATGGAATTAACTCGCACACAAGTACACAAATATGATTTTTCAAACCGTTATGGTTAGTGGTTGCATGTACATCTAGTTCAAATTTGAATTACTGTCATTAAATGGCTAGAAAATCACTTAAATGTCTTCAAAAGGTCAAATGACCCCTGAAATTTTCCAAATTTTCACATGACTGTTGTATTAGTGCACGTTACACATAGAAAATATTGAAGGCCGTAAGAGGAAGCTATCTCCCATTCGTCATCAAACATGCATTGTTCCCTCTCGGAACCACGAGCCTTCTAGTGAGTTGCTCCGGTTTGTGAGGGCTTTGCGTCCAAACTTTCGTCAGACAGGCCAACTTTTTTACCACATCATCTTGGTGGCATGACATTACATCAAGCAATGTTTCATGTTTTTCTAATCATTTTTTAATTTTTTGGAATTAAAATGCCATGGCACTCCATGCATGTGTCCATGCCATGAGACCAATATGTTTGAAAATTCCTTCTAATTTACTGCACATGGAATTAACTCGCACACAAGTACACAAATATGATTTTTCAAACCATTATGGTTAGCCGTTGCATGTAGATGTAGTTCAAATTTGAATTACAGTAATTAAATGGCTAGAAAATCACTTAAATGTCTTCAAAAGGTCAAATGACCCTTGAAATTTTCCAAATTTTCACATGACAGTTGTATTAGTGCATGTTACACGTAGAAAAAAATTAAAGTTCGTATGAGGAAGCTATCTCCCGTTCGTCATCAAACAGGTATTGTTCCCTCTAGGAACAACGAGCCTTCTAGTGAGTTGCTCCGGTTTGTGAGGGGTGTGTGTCCAAACTTTCGTCAAACAGGCCAACTTTTTTACCACATCATCTTGGTGGCATGACATTACATCAAGCAAGGTTTCATGTTTTTCTGATCATTTTTTAATTTTTTGGAATTAAAATGCCATGGCACTCCATGCATGTGTCCATGCCATGAGACCAATATGTTTGAAAATTCCTTCTAATTTACTGCACATGGAATTAACTCGCACACAAATATGATTTTTCAAACCGTTATGGTTAGCCG
This sequence comes from Thinopyrum elongatum, assembly GCA_011799875.1. Taxonomy (NCBI): domain Eukaryota; kingdom Viridiplantae; phylum Streptophyta; class Magnoliopsida; order Poales; family Poaceae; genus Thinopyrum; species Thinopyrum elongatum. Next base: position 430,469,908 of record CM022303.1, on the reverse strand, counting down.
TTGCATGTAGATGTAGTTCAAATTTGAATTACGGTCATTAAATGGCTAGAAAATCACTTAAATGTCTTCAAAAGGTCAAATGAACCCAGAAATTTTCCAAATTTTCACATGACAGTTGTATTAGTGCACGTTACACGCAGAAAAAAATTGAAGGCCGCAAGAGGAAGTTATCTCCCGTTCGTCATCAAACATGCATTGTTCCCTCTTGGAACCACGAGCCTTCTAGTGAGTTGCTCCGGTTTGTGAGGGCTGTGTGTCCAAACTTTCGTCAAAGAGGCCAATTTTTTACCACATCATCTTGGTGGCATGGCATTACATCAAGCAAGGTTTCATGTTTTTCTGATCATTTTTTAATTTTTTGGAATTAAAATGCCATGGCACTCCATCCATGTGTCCATGCCGTGAGACCAGTATGTTTGAAAATTCCTTCTAATTTACTGCACATGGAATTAACTCGCACACAAGTACACAAATATGATTTTTCAAACCGTTATGGTTAGCCGTTGCATGTAGATGTAGTTCAAATTTGAATTACAGTAATTAAAAGGCTAGAAAATCACTTAAATGTCTTCAAAAGGTCAAATAACCCTTGAAATTTTCCGAATTTTCACATGACAGTTGTATTAGTGCATGTTACACGTAGAAAAAAATTAAAGTTTGTATGAGGAAGCTATCTCCCGTTCGTCATCAAACATGCATTGTTCCCTCTAGGAACCACGAGCCTTCTAGTGAGTTGCTTCGGTTTGTGAGGTGTGTGTGTCCTAACTTTCGTCAAACAGGCCAACTTTTTTACCACATCATCTTGGTGGCATGACATTACATCAAGCAAGGTTTCATGTTTTTCTGAACATTTTTTAATTTTTTGGAATTAAAATGCCATGGCACTCCATGCATGTGTCCATGTCGTGAGACCAATATGTTTGAAAATTCCTTCTAATTTACTGCACATGGAATTAACTCGCACACAAATATGATTTTTCAAACCGTTATGCTTAGCCGTTGCATGTAGATGTAGTTTAAATTTAAATTACATACATTAAATGGCTAGAAAATCACTTAAATGTCTTCAAAATGTCAAATGACACCAAATTTTTTCTAAATTTTCACATGACAGTTGTATTAGTTTACGTTACATGTAGAAAAAAATTGAAGGCCGTAAGAGGAAGCTATCTCCCATTCGTCATCAAACATACATTGTTCCCTCTCGGAACCACGAGCCTTCTAGTGAGTTGCTCCTGTTTGTGAGGGGTGTGTGTCCAAACTTTCGTCAAACAAGCCAATTTTTTTACCACATCATCTTGGTGGCATGACATTACATCAAGCAAGGTTGCATGTTTTTCTGATCATATTTTAATTTTTTGGAATTAAAATGCCATGGCACTCAATGCATGTGTCCATGCCGTGTGACCAATATGTTTGAAAATTCCTTCTAATTTACTGCACATGGAATTAACTCGCACACAAGTACACAAATATGATTTTTCAAACCGTTATGGTTAGTGGTTGCATGTACATCTAGTTCAAATTTGAATTACTGTCATTAAATGGCTAGAAAATCACTTAAATGTCTTCAAAAGGTCAAATGACCCCTGAAATTTTCCAAATTTTCACATGACTGTTGTATTAGTGCACGTTACACATAGAAAATATTGAAGGCCGTAAGAGGAAGCTATCTCCCATTCGTCATCAAACATGCATTGTTCCCTCTCGGAACCACGAGCCTTCTAGTGAGTTGCTCCGGTTTGTGAGGGCTTTGCGTCCAAACTTTCGTCAGACAGGCCAACTTTTTTACCACATCATCTTGGTGGCATGACATTACATCAAGCAATGTTTCATGTTTTCCTAATCATTTTTTAATTTTTTGGAATTAAAATGCCATGGCACTCCATGCATGTGTCCATGCCATGAGACCAATATGTTTGAAAATTCCTTCTAATTTACTGCACATGGAATTAACTCGCACACAAGTACACAAATATGATTTTTCAAACCATTATGGTTAGCCGTTGCATGTAGATGTAGTTCAAATTTGAATTACAGTAATTAAATGGCTAGAAAATCACTTAAATGTCTTCAAAAGGTCAAATGACCCTTGAAATTTTCCAAATTTTCACATGACAGTTGTATTAGTGCATGTTACACGTAGAAAAAAATTAAAGTTCGTATGAGGAAGCTATCTCCCGTTCGTCATCAAACAGGTATTGTTCCCTCTAGGAACAACGAGCCTTCTAGTGAGTTGCTCCGGTTTGTGAGGGGTGTGTGTCCAAACTTTCGTCAAACAGGCCAACTTTTTTACCACATCATCTTGGTGGCATGACATTACATCAAGCAAGGTTTCATGTTTTTCTGATCATTTTTTAATTTTTTGGAATTAAAATGCCATGGCACTCCATGCATGTGTCCATGCCGTGAGACCAATATGTTTGAAAATTCCTTCTAATTTACTGCACATGGAATTAACTCGCACACAAATATGATTTTTCAAACCGTTATGGTTAGCCGTTGCATGTAGATGTAGTTCAAATTTGAATTACGGTCATTAAATGGCTAGAAAATCACTTAAATGTCTTCAAAAGGTCAAATGACCCCAGAAATTTTCCAAATTTTCACATGACAGTTGTATTAGTGCACGTTACACGCAGAAAAAAATTGAAGGCCGCAAGAGGAAGTTATCTCCCGTTCGTCATCAAACATGCATTGTTCCCTCTTGGAACCACGAGCCTTCTAGTGAGTTGCTCCGGTTTGTGAGGGCTGTGTGTCCAAACTTTCGTCAAAGAGGCCAATTTTTTACCACATCATCTTGGTGGCATGGCATTACATCAAGCAAGGTTTCATGTTTTTCTGATCATTTTTTAATTTTTTGGAATTAAAATGCCATGGCACTCCATCCATGTGTCCATGCCGTGAGACCAGTATGTTTGAAAATTCCTTCTAATTTACTGCACATGGAATTAACTCGCACACAAGTACACAAATATGATTTTTCAAACCGTTATGGTTAGCCGTTGCATGTAGATGTAGTTCAAATTTGAATTACAGTAATTAAAAGGCTAGAAAATCACTTAAATGTCTTCAAAAGGTCAAATAACCCTTGAAATTTTCCGAATTTTCACATGACAGTTGTATTAGTGCATGTTACACGTAGAAAAAAATTAAAGTTTGTATGAGGAAGCTATCTCCCGTTCGTCATCAAACATGCATTGTTCCCTCTAGGAACCACGAGCCTTCTAGTGAGTTGCTTCGGTTTGTGAGGTGTGTGTGTCCTAACTTTCGTCAAACAGGCCAACTTTTTTACCACATCATCTTGGTGGCATGACATTACATCAAGCAAGGTTTCATGTTTTTCTGAACATTTTTTAATTTTTTGGAATTAAAATGCCATGGCACTCCATGCATGTGTCCATGTCGTGAGACCAATATGTTTGAAAATTCCTTCTAATTTACTGCACATGGAATTAACTCGCACACAAATATGATTTTTCAAACCGTTATGCTTAGCCGTTGCATGTAGATGTAGTTTAAATTTAAATTACATACATTAAATGGCTAGAAAATCACTTAAATGTCTTCAAAATGTCAAATGACACCAAAATTTTTCTAAATTTTCACATGACAGTTGTATTAGTTTACGTTACATGTAGAAAAAAATTGAAGGCCGTAAGAGGAAGCTATCTCCCATTCGTCATCGAACATACATTGTTCCCTCTCGGAACCACGAGCCTTCTAGTGAGTTGCTCCTGTTTGTGAGGGGTGTGTGTCCAAACTTTCGTCAAACAAGCCAATTTTTTTACCACATCATCTTGGTGGCATGACATTACATCAAGCAAGGTTGCATGTTTTTCTGATCATATTTTAATTTTTTGGAATTAAAATGCCATGGCACTCAATGCATGTGTCCATGCCGTGTGACCAATATGTTTGAAAATTCCTTCTAATTTACTGCACATGGAATTAACTCGCACACAAGTACACAAATATGATTTTTCAAACCGTTATGGTTAGTGGTTGCATGTACATCTAGTTCAAATTTGAATTACTGTCATTAAATGGCTAGAAAATCACTTAAATGTCTTCAAAAGGTCAAATGACCCCTGAAATTTTCCAAATTTTCACATGACTGTTGTATTAGTGCACGTTACACATAGAAAAAATTGAAGGCCGTAAGAGGAAGCTATCTCCCATTCGTCATCAAACATACATTGTTCCCTCCCGGAACCACGAGCCTTCTAGTGAGTTGCTCCGGTTTGTGAGGGCTTTGCGTCCAAACTTTCGTCAGACAGGCCAACTTTTTTACCACATCATCTTGGTGGCATGACATTACATCAAGCAATGTTTCATGTTTTTCTAATCATTTTTTAATTTTTTGGAATTAAAATGTCATGGCACTCCATGCATGTGTCCATGCCATGAGACCAATATGTTTGAAAATTCCTTCTAATTTACTGCACATGGAATTAACTCGCACACAAGTACACAAATATGATTTTTCAAACCATTATGGTTAGCCGTTGCATGTAGATGTAGTTCAAATTTGAATTACAGTAATTAAATGGCTAGAAAATCACTTAAATGTCTTCAAAAGGTCAAATGACCCTTGAAATTTTCCAAATTTTCACATGACAGTTGTATTAGTGCATGTTACACGTAGAAAAAAATTAAAGTTCGTATGAGGAAGCTATCTCCCGTTCGTCATCAAACAGGTATTGTTCCCTCTAGGAACAACGAGCCTTCTAGTGAGTTGCTCCGGTTTGTGAGGGGTGTGTGTCCAAACTTTCGTCAAACAGGCCAACTTTTTTACCACATCATCTTGGTGGCATGACATTACATCAAGCAAGGTTTCATGTTTTTCTGATCATTTTTTAATTTTTTGGAATTAAAATGCCATGGCACTCCATGCATGTGTCCATGCCATGAGACCAATATGTTTGAAAATTCCTTCTAATTTACTGCACATGGAATTAACTCGCACACAAATATGATTTTTCAAACCGTTATGGTTAGCCGTTGCATGTAGATGTAGTTCAAATTTGAATTACGGTCATTAAATGGCTAGAAAATCACTTAAATGTCTTCAAAAGGTCAAATGACCCCAGAAATTTTCCAAATTTTCACATGACAGTTGTATTAGTGCACGTTACACGTAGAAAAAAATTGAAGGCCGCAAGAGGAAGTTATCTCCCGTTCGTCATCAAACATGCATTGTTCCCTCTTGGAACCACGAGCCTTCTAGTGAGTTGCTCCGGTTTGTGAGGGCTGTGTGTCCAAACTTTCGTCAAAGAGGCCAATTTTTTACCACATCATCTTGGTGGCATGGCATTACATCAAGCAAGGTTTCATGTTTTTCTGATCATTTTTTAATTTTTTGGAATTAAAATGCCATGGCACTCCATCCATGTGTCCATGCCGTGAGACCAGTATGTTTGAAAATTCCTTCTAATTTACTGCACATGGAATTAACTCGCACACAAGTACACAAATATGATTTTTCAAACCGTTATGGTTAGCCGTTGCATGTAGATGTAGTTCAAATTTGAATTACAGTAAATAAAAGGCTAGAAAATCACTTAAATGTGTTCAAAAGGTCAAATGACCCTTGAAATTTTCCGAATTTTCACATGACAGTTGTATTAGTGCATGTTACACGTAGAAAAAAATTGAAGTTTGTATGAGGAAGCTATCTCCCGTTCATCATCAAACATGCATTATTCCCTCTAGGAACCACGAGCCTTCTAGTGAGCTGCTTCCGTTTGTGAGGGGTGTGTGTCCAAACTTTCGTCAAACAGGCCAACTTCTTTACCACATCATCTTGGTGGCATGACATTACATCAAGCAAGGTTTCATGTTTTTCTGATCATTTTTTAATTTTTTGGAATTAAAATGCCATGGCACTCCATGCATGTGTCCATGTCGTGAGACCAATATGTTTGAAAATTCCTTCTAATTTACTGCAGATGGAATTAACTCGCACACAAGTACACAAATATGATTTTTCAAACCGTTATGGTTAGCCGTTGCATGTAGATGTAGTTCAAATTTGAATTACGGTCATTAAATGGCTAGAAAATCACTTAAATGTCTTTAAATGGTCAAATGACCCAAGAAATTTTCCAAATTTTCACATGACAGTTGTATTAGTGCACGTTACACGCAGAAAAAAATTGAAGGCCGCAAGAGGAAGTTATCTCCCGTTCGTCATCAAACATGCATTGTTCCCTCTTGGAACCACGAGCCTTCTAGTGAGTTGCTCCGGTTTGTGAGGGCTGTGTGTCCAAACTTTCGTCAAAGAGGCCAATTTTTTACCACATCATCTTGGTGGCATGGCATTACATCAAGCAAGGTTTCATGTTTTTCTGATCATTTTTTAATTTTTTGGAATTAAAATGCCATGGCACTCCATCCATGTGTCCATGCCGTGAGACCAGTATGTTTGAAAATTCCTTCTAATTTACTGCACATGGAATTAACTCGCACACAAGGACACAAATATGATTTTTCAAACCGTTATGGTTAGCCGTTGCATGTAGATGTAGTTCAAATTTGAATTACAGTAATTAAAAGGCTAGAAAATCACTTAAATGTCTTCAAAAGGTCAAATAACCCTTGAAATTTTCCGAATTTTCACATGACTGTTGTATTAGTGCATGTTACACGTAGAAAAAAATTAAAGTTTTTATGAGGAAGCTATCTCCCGTTCGTCATCAAACATGCATTGTTCCCTCTAGGAACCACGAGCCTTCTAGTGAGTTGCTTCGGTTTGTGAGGTGTGTGTGTCCAAACTTTCGTCAAACAGGCCAACTTTTTTACCACATCATCTTGGTGGCATGACATTACATCAAGCAAGGTTTCATGTTTTTCTGATCATTTTTTAATTTTTTGGAATTAAAATGCCATGGCACTCCATGCATGTGTCCATGTCGTGAGACCAATATGTTTGAAAATTCCTTCTAATTTACTGCACATGGAATTAACTCGCACACAAATATGATTTTTCAAACCGTTATGCTTAGCCGTTGCATGTAGATGTAGTTTAAATTTAAATTACATACATTAAATGGGTAGAAAATCACTTAAATGTCTTCAAAATGTCAAATGACACCAAAATTTTTCCAAATTTTCACATGACAGTTGTATTAGTTTACGTTACATGTAGAAAAAAATTGAAGGCCGTAAGAGGAAGCTATCTCCCATTCGTCATCAAACATACATTGTTCCCTCTCGGAACCACGAGCCTTCTAGTGAGTTGCTCCTGTTTGTGAGGGGTGTGTGTCCAAACTTTCGTCAAACAAGCCAATTTTTTTACCACATCATCTTGGGGGCATGACATTACATCAAGCAAGGTTTCATGTTTTTCTGATCATATTTTAATTTTTTGGAATTAAAATGCCATGGCACTCAATGCATGTGTCCATGCCGTGTGACCAATATTTTTGAAAATTCCTTCTAATTTACTGCACATGGAATTAACTCGCACACAAATATGATTTTTCAAACCGTTATGGTTATCCGTTGCATGTAGATGTAGTTCAAATTTGAATTACGGTCATTAAATGGCTAGAAAATCACTTAAATGTCTTCAAAAGGTCAAATGACCCCTGAAATTTTCCAAATTATCACATGACTGTTGTATTAGTGCACGTTACACATAGAAAAAAATTGAAGGCCGTAAGAGGAAGCTATCTCCCATTCGTCATCAAACATGCATTGTTCCCTCTTGGAACCACGAGCCTTCTAGTGAGTTGCTCCGGTTTGTGAGGGCTTTGCGTCCAAACTTTTGTCAAACAGGCCAACTTTTTTACCACATCATCTTGGTGGCATGACATTACATCAAGCAATGTTTCATGTTTTTCTAATAATTTTATAATTTTTTGCAATTAAAATGCCATGGCACTCCATGCATGTGTCCATGCCGTGAGACCAATATGTTTGAAAATTCCTTCTAATTTACTACACATGGAATTCACTCGCACACAAGTACACAAATATGATTTTTTTCAAACCGTTATGGTTAGCCGTTGCATGTAGATGTAGTTCAAATTTGAATTACAGTAATTAAATCGCTAGAAAATCACTTAAATGTGTTCAAAAGGTCAAATGACCCTTGAAATTTTCCAAATTTTCACATGACAGTTGTATTAGTGCATGTTACACGTAGAAAATAATTAAAGTTCGTATGAGGAAGCTATCTCCCGTTCGTCATCAAACAGGCATTGTTCCCTCTAGGATAAACGAGCCTTCTAGTGAGTTGCTCCGGTTTGTGAGGGGTGTGTGTCCAAACTTTCGTCAAACAGGCCAACTTTTTTACCACATCATCTTGGTGGCATGACATTACATCAAGCAAGGTTTCATGTTTTCCTGATCATTTTTTTATTTTTTGGAATTAAAATACCATGGCACTCCATGCATGTGTCCATGCCGTGAGACCAATATCTTTGAAAATTCCTTCTAATTTACTTCACATGGAATTAACTCGCACGCAAATATGATTTTTCAAACCGTTATGGTTAGCCGTTGCATGTAGATGTAGTTCAAATTTGAATTACGGTCATTAAATGGCTAGAAAATCACTTAAATGTCTTCAAAAGGTCAAATGACCCCTGAAATTTTCCAAATTATCACATGACTGTTGTATTAGTGCACGTTACACATAGAAAAAAATTGAAGGCCGTAAGAGGAAGCTATCTCCCATTCGTCATCAAACATGCAATGTTCCCTCTTGTAACCACGAGCCTTCTAGTGAGTTGCTCCGGTTTGTGAGGGCTTTGCGTCCAAACTTTTGTCAAACAGGCCAACTTTTTTACCACATCATCTTGGTGGCATGACATTACATCAAGCAATGTTTCATGTTTTTCTAATAATTTTTTAATTTTTTGGAATTAAAATGCCATGGCACTCCATGCATGTGTCCATGCCGTGAGACCAATATGTTTGAAAATTCCTTCTAATTTACTGCACATTTAATTAACTCGCACACAAGTACACAAATACGATTTTTCAAACCGTTATGGTTAGCCGTTGCATGTAGATGTAGTTCAAATTTGAATTACAGTAATTAAATGTCTAGAAAATCACTTAAATGTCTTCAAAAGGTCAAATGACCCTTGAAATTTTCCAAATTTTCACATGACAGTTGTATTAGTGCATGTTACACGTAGAAAATAATTAAAGTTCGTATGAGGAAGCTATCTCCCGTTCGTCATCAAACAGGCATTGTTCCCTCTAGGAACAACGAGCCTTCTAGTGAGTTGCTCCGGTTTGTGTGGGGTGTGTGTCCAAACTTTCGTCAAACAGGCCAACTTTTTTACCACATCATCTTGGTGGCATGACATTACATCAAGCAAGGTTTCATGTTTTTCTGATCATTTTTTAATTTTTTGGAATTAAAATGCCATGGCACTCCATGCATGTGTCCATGCCGTGAGACCAATATGTTGGAGAATTCCTTCTAATTTACTGCGCATGGAATTAATTCGCACACAAGTACACAAATATGATTTTTCAAATCATTACGGTTAGCCGTTGCATGTACATCTAGTTCAAATTTGAATTACGGTCATTAAATGGCTAGAAAATCACTTAAATATCTTCAAAAGGTTAAATGACCCCTGAAATTTTCAAAATTTTCATATGACAGTTGTTTTAGTGCATGTTACACGTAGAAAAAATTGAAGGCCTTAAGAGGAAGCTATCTCCCGTTCGTCATCAAACATGCATTGTTCCCTCTTGGAACCACGAGCCTTCTAGTGAATTCTCCGGTTTGTGAGGGTTGTGTGTCCAAACTTTCGTCAAACAGGCCAATTTTTTTACCACATCATCTTTGTGGCATGACATTACATCAAGCAAGGTTTCATGTTTTTCTGATCATTTTTTAATTTTTTGGAATTAAAACGCCATGGCTCTCCATGCATGTGTCCATGCCGTGAGACCAATATGTTTGAAAATTCCTTCTAATTTACTTCACATGGAATTAAGTCGCACACAAGTACACAAATATGATTTTTCAAACCGTTATGGATAGCCGTTGCATGTAGATGTAGTTCAAATTTGAATTACGGTCATTAAATGGCTAGAAAATCACTTAAATGTCTTCAAAAGGTCAAATGACCCATAAAATTTTCCAAATTTTCACATGACAGTTGTATTAGTGCACGTTACACGTAGAAAAAAATTGAAGGCCGTAAGAGGAAGCTATCTCCCGTTCGTCATCAAACATGCATTGTTCCCTCTAGGAACCATGAGCCTTCTAGTGAGTTACTCCGGTTTGTGAGGGCTGTGTGTCCAAACTTTCGTCAAACAGGCCAATTTTTTTACCACATCATCTTGGTGGCATGACATTACATCAAGCAAGGTTTCATGTTTTTCTGATCATTTTTTAATTTTTTGGAATTAAAATGCCATGGCTCTCCATGCATGTGTCCATGCCGTGAGACCAATATGTTTGAAAATTCCTTCGAATTTATTGCACATGGAATTAACTCGCACACAAGTACACAAATATGATTTTTCAAACCGTTATGGTTAGCCGTTGCATGTAGATGTAGTTCAAATTTGAATTACAGTAATTAAATGGCTAGAAAATCACTTAAATGTCTTCAAAAGGTCAAATGACCCTTGAAATTTTCCAAATTTTCACATGACAGTTGTATTAGTGCATGTTACACGTAGAAAAAAATTAAAGTTCGTATGAGGAAGCTATCTCCCGTTCGTCATCAAACAGGCATTGTTCCCTCTAGGAAAAACGATCCTTCTAGTGAGTTGCTCCGGTTTGTGAGGGGTGTGTGTCCAAACTTTCGTCAAACAGGCCAACTTTTTTACCACATCATCTTGGTGGCATGACATTACATCAAGCAAGGTTTCATGTTTTTCTGATCATTTTTTAATTTTTTGGAATTAAAATGCCATGGCACTCCATGCATGTGTCCATGCCGTGAGACCAATATGTTTGAAAATTCCTTCTAATTTACTGCACATGGAATTAACTCGCACACAAGTACACAAATATGATTTTTCAAACCGTTATGGTTAGCCGTTGCATGTAGATGTAGTTCAAATTTGAATTACGGTCATTAAATGGCTAGAAAATCACTTAAATGTCTTTAAATGCTCAAATGACCCAAGAAATTTTCCAAATTTTCACATGACAGTTGTATTAGTGCACGTTACACGCAGAAAAAAATTGAAGGCCGCAAGAGGAAGTTATCTCCCGTTCGTCATCAAACATGCATTGTTCCCTCTTGGAACCACGAGCCTTCTAGTGAGTTGCTCCGGTTTGTGAGGGCTGTGTGTCCAAACTTTCGTCAAAGAGGCCAATTTTTTACCACATCATCTTGGTGGCATGGCATTACATCAAGCAAGGTTTCATGTTTTTCTGATCATTTTTTAATTTTTTGGAATTAAAATGCCATGGCACTCCATCCATGTGTCCATGCCGTGAGACCAGTATGTTTGAAAATTCCTTCTAATTTACTGCACATGGAATTAACTCGCACACAAGGACACAATTATGATTTTTCAAACCGTTATGGTTAGCCGTTGCATGTAGATGTAGTTCAAATTTGAATTACAGTAATTAAAAGGCTAGAAAATCACTTAAATGTCTTCAAAAGGTCAAATAACCCTTGAAATTTTCCGAATTTTCACATGACAGTTGTATTAGTGCATGTTACACGTAGAAAAAAATTAAAGTTTGTATGAGGAAGCTATCTCCCGTTCGTCATCAAACATGCATTGTTCCCTCTAGGAACCACGAGCCTTCTAGTGAGTTGCTTCGGTTTGTGAGGTGTGTGTGTCCAAACTTTCGTCAAACAGGCCAACTTTTTTACCACATCATCTTGGTGGCATGACATTACATCAAGCAAGGTTTCATGTTTTTCTGATCATTTTTTAATTTTTTGGAATTAAAATGCCATGGCACTCCATGCATGTGTCCATGTCGTGAGACCAATATGTTTGAAAATTCCTTCTAATTTACTGCACATGGAATTAACTCGCACACAAATATGATTTTTCAAACCGTTATGCTTAGCCGTTGCATGTAGATGTAGTTTAAATTTAAATTACATACATTAAATGGGTAGAAAATCACTTAAATGTCTTCAAAATGTCAAATGACACCAAAATTTTTCCAAATTTTCACATGACAGTTGTATTAGTTTACGTTACATGTAGAAAAAAATTGAAGGCCGTAAGAGGAAGCTATCTCCCATTCGTCATCAAACATACATTGTTCCCTCTCGGAACCACGAGCCTTCTAGTGAGTTGCTCCTGTTTGTGAGGGGTGTGTGTCCAAACTTTCGTCAAACAAGCCAATTTTTTTACCACATCATCTTGGTGGCATGACATTACATCAAGCAAGGTTTCATGTTTTTCTGATCATATTTTAATTTTTTGGAATTAAAATGCCATGGCACTCAATGCATGTGTCCATGCCGTGTGACCAATATGTTTGAAAATTCCTTCTAATTTACTGCACATGGAATTAACTCGCACACAAATATGATTTTTCAAACCGTTATGGTTATCCGTTGCATGTAGATGTAGTTCAAATTTGAATTACGGTCATTAAATGGCTAGAAAATCACTTAAATGTCTTCAAAAGGTCAAATGACCCCTGAAATTTTCCAAATTATCACATGACTGTTGTATTAGTGCACGTTACACATAGAAAAAAATTGAAGGCCGTAAGAGGAAGCTATCTCCCATTCGTCATCAAACATGCATTGTTCCCTCTTGGAAACACGAGCCTTCTAGTGAGTTGCTCCGGTTTGTGAGGGCTTTGCGTCCAAACTTTTGTCAAACAGGCCAACTTTTTTACCACATCATCTTGGTGGCATGACATTACATCAAGCAATGTTTCATGTTTTTCTAATAATTTTTTAATTTTTTGCAATTAAAATGCCATGGCACTCCATGCATGTGTCCATGCCGTGAGACCAATATGTTTGAAAATTCCTTCTAATTTACTACACATGGAATTAACTCGCACACAAGTACACAAATATGATTTTTTCAAACCGTTATGGTTAGCCGTTGCATGTAGATGTAGTTCAAATTTGAATTACAGTAATTAAATCGCTAGAAAATCACTTAAATGTGTTCAAAAGGTCAAATGACCCTTGAAATTTTCCAAATTTTCACATGACAGTTGTATTAGTGCATGTTACACGTAGAAAATAATTAAAGTTCATATGAGGAAGCTATCTCCCGTTCGTCATCAAACAGGCATTGTTCCCTCTAGGATAAACGAGCCTTCTAGTGAGTTGCTCCGGTTTGTGAGGGGTGTGTGTCCAAACTTTCGTCAAACAGGCCAACTTTTTTACCACATCATCTTGGTGGCATGACATTACATCAAGCAAGGTTTCATGTTTTCCTGATCATTTTTTTATTTTTTGGAATTAAAATACCATGGCACTCCATGCATGTGTCCATGCCGTGAGACCAATATCTTTGAAAATTCCTTCTAATTTACTGCACATGGAATTAACTCGCACGCAAATATGATTTTTCAAACCGTTATGGTTAGCCGTTGCATGTAGATGTAGTTCAAATTTGAATTACGGTCATTAAATGGCTAGAAAATCACTTAAATGTCTTCAAAAGGTCAAATGACCCCTGAAATTTTCCAAATTATCACATGACTATTGTATTAGTGCACGTTACACATAGAAAAAAATTGAAGGCCGTAAGAGGAAGCTATCTCCCATTCGTCATCAAACATGCAATGTTCCCTCTTGGAACCACGAGCCTTCTAGTGAGTTGCTCCGGTTTGTGAGGGCTTTGCGTCCAAACTTTTGTCAAACAGGCCAACTTTTTTACCACATCATCTTGGTGGCATGACATTACATCAAGCAATGTTTCATGTTTTTCTAATAATTTTTTAATTTTTTGGAATTAAAATGCCATGGCACTCCATGCATGTGTCCATGCCGTGAGACCAATATGTTTGAAAATTCCTTCTAATTTACTGCACATTTAATTAACTCGCACACAAGTACACAAATACGATTTTTCAAACCGTTATGGTTAGCCGTTGCATGTAGATGTAGTTCAAATTTGAATTACAGTAATTAAATGTCTAGAAAATCACTTAAATGTCTTCAAAAGGTCAAATGACCCTTGAAATTTTCCAAATTTTCACATGACAGTTGTATTAGTGCATGTTACACGTAGAAAATAATTAAAGTTCGTATGAGGAAGCTATCTCCCGTTCGTCATCAAACAGGCATTGTTCCCTCTAGGAACAACGAGCCTTCTAGTGAGTTGCTCCGGTTTGTGTGGGGTGTGTGTCCAAACTTTCGTCAAACAGGCCAACTTTTTTACCACATCATCTTGGTGGCATGACATTACATCAAGCAAGGTTTCGTGTTTTTCTGATCATTTTTTAATTTTTTGGAATTAAAATGCCATGGCACTCCATGCATGTGTCCATGCCGTGAGACCAATATGTTTGAAAATTCCTTCTAATTTACTGCACATGGAATTAACTCGCACACAAATATGATTTTTCAAACCGTTATGGTTAGCCGTTGCATGTAGATGTAGTTCAAATTTGAATTACGGTCATTAAATGGCTAGAAAATCACTTAAATGTCTTCAAAAGGTCAAATGACCCCTGAAATTTTCCAAATTATCACATGACTGTTGTATTAGTGCACGTTACACATAGAAAAAAATTGAAGGCCGTAAGAGGAAGCTATCTCCCATTCGTCATCAAACTTGCATTGTTCCCTCTTGGAACCACGAGCCTTCTAGTGAGTTGCTCCGGTTTGTGACGGCTTTGCGTCCAAACTTTTGTCAAACAGGCCAACTTTTTTACCACATCATCTTGGTGGCATGACATTACATCAAGCAATGTTTCATGTTTTTCTAATAATTTTTTAATTTTTTGGAATTAAAATGCCATGGCACTCCATGCATGTGTCCATGCCGTGAGACCAATATGTTTGAAAATTCCTTCTAATTTACTGCACATGGAATTAACTCGCACACAAGTACACAAATATGATTTTTCAAACCGTTATGGTTAGCCGTTGCATGTAGATGTAGTTCAAATTTGAATTACAGTAATTAAATGGCTAGAAAATCACTTAAATGTCTTCAAAAGGTCAAATGACCCTTGAAATTTTCCAAATTTTCACATGACAGTTGTATTAGTGCATGTTACACGTAGAAAATAATTAAAGTTCGTATGAGGAAGCTATCTCCCGTTCGTCATCAAACAGGCATTGTTCCCTCTAGGAACAACGAGCCTTCTAGTGAGTTGCTCCGGTTTGTGAGGGGTGTGTGTCCAAACTTTCGTCAAACAGGCCAACTTTTTTACCACATCATCTTGGTGGCATGACATTACATCAAGCAAGGTTTCATGTTTTTCTGATCATTTTTTTATTTTTTGGAATTAAAATGCCATGGCACTCCATGCATGTGTCCATGCCGTGAGACCAATATGTTTGAAATTTCCTTCTAATTTACTGCACATGGAATTAACTCGCACACAAATATGATTTTTCAAACCGTTATGGTTAGCCGTTGCATGTAGATGTAGTTCAAATTTGAATTACGGTCATTAAATGGCTAGAAAATCACTTAAATGTCTTCAAAAGGTCAAATGACCCCTGAAATTTTCCAAATTTTCACATGACAGTTGTATTAGTGCACGTTACACGCAGAAAAAAATTGAAGGCCGTAAGAGGAAGCTATCTCCCGTTCGTCATCAAACATGCATTGTTCCCTCTCGGAACCACGAGCCTTCTAGTGAGTTGCTCCGGTTTGTGAGGGTTGTGTGTCCAAACTTTCGTCAAACAGGCCAATTTTTTTACCACATCATCTTGGTGGCATGGCATTACATCAAGCAATGTTTCATGTTTTTCTGATCATTTTTTAATTTTTTGGAATTAAAATGCCATGGCACTCCATGCATGTGTCCATGCCGTGAGACCAATAAGTTTGAAATTTCCTTCTAATTTACTGCACATGGAATTAACTCGCACACAAATATGATTTTTCAAACCGTTATGGTTAGCCGTTGCATGTAGATGTAGTTCACATTTGAATTACAGTAATTAAAAGGCTAGAAAATCACTTAAATGTCTTCAAAAGGACAAATGACCCTTGAAATTTTCCGAATTTTCACATGACAGTTGTATTAGTAATGTTACACGTAGAAAAAAATTGAAGTTTGTATGAGGAAGCTATCTCCCGTTCGTCATCAAACATGCATTGTTCCCTCTAGGAACCACGAGCCTTCTAGTGAGTTGCTTCGGTTTGTGAGGGGTGTGTGTCCAAACTTTCGTCAAACAGGCCAACTTTTTTACCACATCATCTTGGTGGCATGACATTACATCAAGCAAGGTTTCATGTTTTTCTGATCATTTTTTAATTTTTTGGAATTAAAATGCCATGGCACTCCATGCATGTGTCCATGTCGTGAGACCAATATGTTTGAAAATTCCTTCTAATTTAGTGCACATGGAATTAACTCGCACACAAATATGATTTTTAAAACCGTTATGGTTAGCCGTTGCATGTAGATGTAGTTGAAATTTGAATTACGGTCATTAAATGGCTAGAAAATCACTTAAATGTCTTCAAAAGGTCAAATGGCCCCTGAAATTTTCCAAATTTTCACATGACTGTTGTATTAGTGCATGTTACACGTAGAAAAAAAATTTAAGGCCGTAAGAGGAAGCTATGTCCCGTTCATCATCAAACATGCATTGTTCCCTCTCGGAACCACGAGCCTTCTAGTGAGTTGCTCCGGTTTGTGAGGGCTTTGCGTCCAAACTTTCATCAAACAGGCCAACTTTTTTACCACATCATCTTGGTGGCATGACATTACATCAAGCAAGGTTTCATGTTTTTCTGATCATTTTTTAATTTTTTGGAATTAAAATGCCATGCACTCCATGCATGTGTCCATGCCGTGAGACCAATATGTTTGAAAATTCCTTCTAATTTACTGCACATGGAATTAACTCGCACACAAGTACACAAATATGATTTTTCAAACCGTTATGGTTAGCCGTTGCATGTAGATGTAGTTCAAATTTGAATTACAGTAATTAAATGGCTAGAAAATCACTTAAATGTCTTCAAAAGGTCAAATGACCCTTGAAATTTTCCAAATTTTCACATGACAGTTGTATTAGTGCATGTTACACGTAGAAAAAAATTGAAGTTCGTATGAGGAAGCTATCTCCCGTTCGTCATCAAACATGCATTATTCCCTCTAGGAACCACGAGCCTTCTAGTGAGTTGCTCCGGTTTGTGAGGTGTGTGTGTCCAAACTTTCGTCAAACAGGCCAACTTTTTTACCACATCATCTTGGTGGCATGATATTACATCAAGCAAGATTTCATGTTTTTGATATCATTTTTTAATTTTTTGGAATTAAAATGCCATGGCACTCCATGCATGTGTCCATGCCATGAGGCCAATATGTTTGAAAATTCCTTCTAATTTACTGCACATGGAATTAACTCGCACACAAATATGATTTTTCAAACCGTTATGGTTAGCCGTTGCATGTATATGT
This sequence comes from Thinopyrum elongatum, assembly GCA_011799875.1. Classification (NCBI taxonomy): domain Eukaryota; kingdom Viridiplantae; phylum Streptophyta; class Magnoliopsida; order Poales; family Poaceae; genus Thinopyrum; species Thinopyrum elongatum. The sequence goes on along the minus strand of CM022303.1, from coordinate 430,452,381 downwards.
AGTTCAAATTTGAATTACGGTCATTAAATGGCTAGAAAATAACTTAAATGTCTTCAAAAGGTCTGATGACCCCTGAAATTTTCCAAATTTTCACATGACAGTTGTATTAGTGCACGTTACACGTAGAAAAAATTGAAGGCCGTAAGAGGAAGCTATCTCCCGTTCGTCATCAAACATGCATTGTTCCCTCTCGGAACCACGAGCCTTCTAGTGAGTTGCTCCGGTTTGTGAGGGCTGTGTGTCCAAACTTTCATCAAAGAGGCCAATTTTTTTACCCCATCATCTTGGTGGCATGACATTACATCAAGCAAGGTTTCATGTTTTTCTGATCATTTTTTAATATTTTAGAATTAAAATGCCATGGCACTCCATGCATGCGTCCATGCCGTGAGACCAATATGTTTGAAAATTCCTTCTAATTTACTGCACATGGAATTAACTCGCACACAAGTACACAAATATGATTTTTCAAACCGGTATGGTTAGCCGTTACATGTAGATGTAGTTCAAATTTGAATTACGGTCATTAAATGGCTAGAAAATCACTTAAATGTCTTCAAAAGGTCAAATGACCCCTGAAATTTTCCAAATTTTTACATGACAGTTGTATTAGTGCACGTTACACATAGAAAAAAATTGATGTTCGTAAGAGGAAGCTATCTCCCGTTCGTCATCGAACATGCTTTGTTCCCTCTAGGAACCACGAGCCTTCTACTGAGTTGCTCCGGTTTGTGAGGGGTGTGTGTCCAAACTTTCGTCAAACAGGCCAATTTTTTTACCACATCATCTTGGTGGCATGACATTACATCAAGCAAGGTTTCTTGTTTTTCTGATCATTTTTTCATTTTTTGGAATTAAAATGCCATGGCACTCCATGCATGTTTCCATGCCGTGAGACCAATATGTTTGAAAATTCCTTCTAATTTACTGCACATGGACTTAGCTCGCACACAATTACACAAATATGATTTTTCAAACCATTATGGTTAGCCGTTGCATGTAGATGTAGTTCAAATTTGAATTACGGTCATTAAATGGCTAGAAAATCACTTAACTGTCTTCAAAAGGTCAAATGACCCCTAAAATTCTGCAAATTTTCACATGACAGTTGTATTAGTGCACGTTACACGTAGAAAAAAATTGAAGTCCATAAGAGGAAGCTATCTCCTGTTCATCATCAAACATGCATTGTTCCCTCTCGGAACCACGAGCCTTCTAGTGAGTTGCTCTGGTTTGTGAGGGGTATGTGTCCAAACTTTCGTCAAACAGGCCAATTTTTTTACCACATGATCTTGGTGGCATGACATTACATCAAGCAAGGTTTCATGTTTTTCTGATCATTTTTTAATTTTTTGGAATTAAAATGCCATGGCTCTCCATGCATGTGTCCATGCCGTGAGACCAATATGTTTGAAAATTCCTTCGAATTTATTGCACATGGAATTAACTCGCACACAAGTACACAAATAAGATTTTTCAAACCGTTATGCTTAGCCGTTGCATGTAGATGTAGTTTAAATTTAAATTACATACATTAAATGGCTGGAAAATCACTAAAATGTCTTCAAAATGTCAAATGACCCCTGAAATTTTCCAAATTTTCACTTGACAGTTGTATTAGTGCACGTTACACGTAGAAAAAAATTGAAGGCCGTAAGAGGAAGCTATCTCCTGTTCTTCATCAAACATGCATTGTTTCCTCTCGGGACCACGAGCCTTCTAGTGAGTTGCTCCGGTTTTTGAGGGGTGTGTGTCCAAACTTTCGTCAAACAGGCCAACTTTTTTACCACATCATCTTGGTGGCATGACATTACATCAAGCAAGGTTTCATGTTTTTCTGATCATTTTTTAATTTTTTGGAATTAAAATGCCATGGCACTCCATGCATGTGTCCATGCCGTGAGACCAATATGTTTGAAAATTCCTTCTAATTTACTGCACATGGAATTAACTCGCACACAAGTACACAAATATGATTTTTCAAACTGTTATATTTAGCCGTTGCATGTAGATGTAGTTCAAATTTGAATTACGGTCATCAAATGGCTAGAAAATCACTTAAATGTCTTCAAAAGGTGAAATGACCCTTGAAATTTTCCAAATTTTCACATGACAGTTGTATTAGTGCACGTTACACGTAGAAAAAAATTGAAGTTCGTATGAGGAAGCTATCTCCCATTCGTCATAAAACATGCATTGTTCCCTCTAGGAACCACGAGCCTTCTAGTGAGTTGCTCCGGTTTGTGAGGGGTGTGTGTCCAAACTTTCGTCAAACAGGCCAACTTTTTTACCACATCATCTTGGTGGCATGACATTACATCAAGCAAGGTTTCATGTTTTTTTGATCATTTTTTAATTTTCTGGAATTAAAATGCCATGGCACTCCATGCATGTGTCCATGCCGTGAGACCAATATGTTTGAAAATTCCTTCTAATTTACTGCACATGGAATTAACTCACACAAAAAGTACACAAATATGATTTTTCAAACCATTATGGTTAGCCGTTGCATGTAGATGTAGTGCAAATTTGAATTACGGTCATTAAATGGCTAGAAAATCACTTAAATGTCTTCAAAAGGTCAAATGACCCCTAAAATTTTCCAAATTTTTACATGACAGTTTTATTAGTGCACGTTACACGTAGAAAAAAATTGACGGCCGTAAGAGGAAGCTATCTCCAGTTCGTCATCAAACATGCATATTTCCCTCTCGGAACCACGAGCCTTCTAGTGAGTTTCTCCGGTTTGTGAGGGGTGTGTGTCCAAACTTTCGTCAAACATGCCAATTTTTTAACCACATCATCTTGGTGGCATGACATTTCATCAAGCAAGGTTTCAAGTTTTTCTGATCATTTTTTAATTTTTTGGAATTAAAATGCATGGCACTCCATGCATGTGTCCATGCTATGAGACCAATATGTTTGAAAATTCCTTCAAATTTACTGCACATGGAATTAACTCGCACACAAGTACACAAATATGATTTTTCAAACCGTCATGGTTAGCCGTTGCATGTAGATGTAGTTCAAATTTAAATTACGGTCATTAAATGGCTAGAAAATCACTTAAATGTCTTCAAAAGGTCAAATGACCCCTGAAATTTTCCAAATTGTCACATGACAATTGTATTAGTGCATGGTACACATAGAAAAAATTGAAGGCCTTAAGAGGAAGCTATCTCCCGTTCGTCATGAAACATGCATTGTTCCCTCTTGGAACCACGAGCCTTCTAGTGAGTTCTCCGGTTTGTGAGGGTTGTGTGTCCAAACTTTCGTCAAACAGGCCAATTTTTTTACCGCATCATCTTGGTGGCATGACATTACATCAAGCAAGGTTTCATGTTTTTCTGATCATTTTTTAATTTTTTGGAATTAAAATGCCATGGCTCTCCATGGATGTGTCCATGCCGTGAGACCAATATGTTTAAAAATTCCTTCTAATTTACTTCACATGGAATTAACTCACACACAAGTACACAAATATGATTTTTCAAACCGTTATGGTTAGCCGTTGCATGTAGATGTAGTTCAAATTTGAATTACGGTCATTAAATGGCTAGAAAATCACTTAAATGTGTTCAAAAGGTCAAATGACCCCTGAAATTTTCCAAATTTTCACATGACAGTTGTATTAGTGCACTTTACACGTAGAAAAAATTGAAGGCCGTAAGAGGAAGCTATCTCCCGTTCGTCATCAAACATGCATTGTTCCCTCTCGGAACCACGAGCCTTCTAGTCAGTTGCTCCGGTTTGTGAGGGGTTTGTGTCCAAACTTTAGTCAAAGCGGCCAATTTTTTACCACATCATCTTGGTGGCATGGCATTACATCAAGCAAGGTTTCATGTTTTTCTGATCATTTTGTAATTTTTTGGAATTAAAATGCCATGGCACTCCATGCATGTGTCCATGCCGTGAGACCAATATGTTTGAAAATTCCTTCGAATTTACTGCACATGGAATTAACTCACACACAAGTACACAAATATGATTTTTCAAACCGTTATGCTTAGCCGTTTCATGTAGATGTAGTTTAAATTTAAATTACGTACATTAAATGGCAAGAAAATCACTTAAATATCTTCAAAAGGTCAAATGACCCTTAAAATTTTCCAAATTTTCACATGACAGTTGTATTAGTGCACGTTACACGTAGAAAAAAATTGAAGGCCGTAAGAGGAAGCTATCTCCCGTTCGTCATCACACATGCATTGTTCCCTCTCGGAACCACGAGCGTTCTAGTGAGTTTCTCCGGTTTGTGAGGGGTGTGTGTCCAAACTTCCGTCAAACAGGCCAATTTTTTTACCCCATCATCCTGGTGGCATGACATTACATCAAGCAAGGTTTCACGTTTTTCTGATCATTTTTTAATTTTTTGGAATTCAAATGCCATGGCACTCCATGCATGTGTCCATGCCGTGAGACCAATACGTTTGAAAATTCCTTCTAATTTACTGCACATGGAATTAACTCGCACACAAGTTCACAAATATGATTTTTCAAACCGTTATGGTTAGCCGTTGCATGTACATCTAGTTCAAATTTGAATTACTGTCATTAAATGGCTAGAAAATCACTTAAATGTCTTCAAAAGGTCAAATGACCCCTGAAATTTTCCAAATTTTCACATGACTATTGTATTAGTGCATGTTACACGTAGTAAAAAATTGAAGGCCGTAAGAGGAAGCTATCTCCCGTTCGTCATCAAACATGCATTGTTCCCTCTCGGAACGACGAGCCTTCTAGTGAGTTGCTCCGGTTTGTGAGGGGTTTGCGTCCAAACTTTCATCAAACAGGCCAACTTTTTTAGCACATCATCTTGGTGGCATGACATTACATCAAGCAAGGTTTCATATTTTTCTGATTATTTTTTAATTTTTTGGAATTAAAATGCCATGGCACTCCATGCATGTGTCCATGCCGTGAGACCAATATGTTTGAAAATTCCTTCTCATTTACTGCACATGGAATTAACTCGCACACAAGTAAACAAATATGATTTTTCAAACCGTTATGGTTAGCCGTTGCATGTAGATTTAGTTCAAATTTGAATTACAGTCATTAAATGGCTAGAAAATCACTTAAATGTCTTCAAAAGGTCAAATGACCCTTGATATTTTCCAAATTTTCACATGACAGTTGTATTAGTGCATGTTACACGTAGAAAAAATTGAATTTCGTATGAGGAAGCTATCTCCCGTTCGTCATCAAACATGCATTGTTCCCTCTAGGAACCACGAGCCTTCTAGTGAGTTGCTCCGGTTTGTGAGGGGTGTGTGTCCGAACTTTTGTCAAACAGGCCAACTTTTTTACCACATCATCTTGGTGGCATGACATTACATCAAGCAAGGTTTCATGTTTTTCTGATCTTTTTTTAGTTTTTTGGAATTAAAATGCCATGGCACTCCATGCATGTGTCCATGCTGTGAGACCAATATGTTTGAAAATTCCTTCTAATTTACTGCACATGGAATTAACTCGCACACAAGTACACTAATATGATTTTTCAAACCATTATGGTTAGCCGTTGCATGTAGATGTAGTTCAAATTTGAATTACAGTCATTAAATGGCTAGAAAATCAGTTAAATGTCTTCAAAAGGTTAAATGACCCCTAAAATTTTCCAAATTTTCACATGACAGTTGTGTTAGTGCACGTTACACGTAGAAAAAATTGAAGGCCGTAATAGGAAGCTATCTCCCGTTCGTCATCAAACATGCATTGTTCCCTCTTGGAACCACGAGTCTTCTAGTGAGTTGCTCCGGTTTGTGAGGGGTGTGTGTCCAAACTTTCGTCAAACAGGCCAACTTTTTTACCACATCATCTTGGTGGCATGACATTACATCAAGCAAGTTTTCATGTTTTTCTGATCATTTTTTAATTTTTTGGAATTAAAATGCCATGGCACTCCATGCATGTATCCATGCCGTGAGACCAATATGTTTGAAAATTCCTTCTAATTTACTGCACATGGAATTAACTCGCACACAAGTACACAAATATGATTTTTCAAACCGTTATGGTTAGCCGTTGCATGTAGATGTAGTTCAAATTTGAATTACGGTCATTAAATGGCTAGAAAATCACTTAAATGTCTTCAAAAGGTCAAATGACCCCTGAAATTTTCCAAATTTTTACATGACAGTTGTATTAGTGCACGTTACACATAAAAAAAAATTGAAGTTCGTAAGAGGAAGCTATCTCCCGTTCGTCATCAAACATGCATTGTTCCCTCTCGGAACCACGAGCCTTCTAGTGAGTTGCTCCGGTTTGTGAGGGGTGTGTGTCCAAACTTTCGTCAAACAGGCCAACTTTTTTACCACATCATCTTGGTGGCATTACATTACATCAAGCAAGGTTTCATGTTTTTCTGATCATTTTTTAATTTTTTGGAATTAAAATGCCATGGCACTCCATGCATGTGTCCATGCCGTGAGAACAATATGTTTGAAAATTCCTTCTAATTTAATGCACATGGAAATAACTCGCACACAAGTACACAAATATGATTTTTCAAACCGTTATGGTTAGCCGTTGCATGTAGATGTAGTTCAAATTTGAATCACGGTCATTAAATGGCTAGAAAATCACTTAAATGTCTTTAAATGGTCAAATGACCCTTGAATTTTTTCAAATTTTCACATGACAGTTTTATTAGTGCACGTTACACGTAAAAAAAATTGAAGTTCGTATGAGGAAGCAATATCCCGTTCGTCATCAAACATGCATTGTTACCTCTAGGAACAACGAGCCTTCTAGTGAGTTGCTCCGGTTTGTGAGGTGTGTGTGTCCAAACTTTCGTCAAACGGGCCTATTTTTTTTTACCACATCATCTTGGTGGCATGACATTACATCAAGCAAGGTTTCATGTTTTTCTGATCATTTTTTAATTTTTTGGAATTAAAATGCCATGGCACTCCATGCATGTGTCCATGCCATGAGACCAATATGTTTGAAAATTCCTTCTAATTTACTGCACCTGGAATTAACTCGCACACAAGTACACAAATATGATTTTTCAAACCGTTATGGTTAGCCGTTGCATGTAGATGTTGTTCAAATTTGAATTAAGGTCATTAAATGGCTAGAAAATCACTTAACTGTCTTCAAAAGGTCAAATGACCCCTAAAATTTTCCAAATTTTCACATGACAGTTCTATTTGTGCATGTTACACGTAGAAAAAAATTGAAGGCCGTAAGAGGAAGCTATCTCCCGTTCATCATCAAACATGCATTGTTCCCTCTCGGAACCACGAGCCTTCTAGTGAGTTGCTCCGGTTTGTGAGGGGTGTGTGTCCAAACTTTCGTCAAACAGGCCAATTTTTTTACCACATCATCTTGGTGGCATGACATTACATCAAACAAGGTTTCATGTTTTTTTGATCATTTTTAAATTTTTTGGAATTAAAATGCCATGGCACTCCATGCATGTGTCCATGCCGTGAGACCAATATGTTTCAAAATTCCTTCTAATTTACTGCACATGGAATTAACTCGCACACAGGTACACAAATATGATTTTTCAAACCATTATGGTTAGACGTTGCATGTATATGTAGTTCAAATTTGAATTACGGTCATTAAATGGCTAGAAAATCACTTAACTGTCTTCAAAAGGTCAAATGACCCCAAAATTTTTCCAAATTTTCACATGACAGTTCTATTAGTGCACGTTACACGTAGAAAAAAATTGAAGGCCGTAAGAGGAGTCTATCTCCCGTTCGTCATCAAACATGCATTGTTCCCTCTCGGAACCACGAGCCTTCTAGTGAGTTGCTCCGGTTTGTGAGGGGTGTGTGTCCAAACTTTCGTCAAACAGGCCAAGTTTTTTCCCACATCATCTTGGTGGCATGAAATTACATCAAGCAAGGTTTCATGTTTTTCTTTTCATTTTTTTAATTTTTTGGAATTAAAATCCCATGGCACTCCATGCATGTGTCCATGCCGTGAGACCAATATGTTTGAAAATTCCTTCTAATTTACTGCACATGGAATTAACTCGCACACAAGTACACAAATATGATTTTTCAAACCATTATGGTTAGCCATTGCATGTAGATGTAGTTCAAATTTGAATTACGATCATTAAATGGCTAGAAAATCACTTAAATGTCTTCAAAAGGTCAAATGACCCCTAAAATTTTCCAAATGTTCACATGACAGTTGTATTAGTGCACGTTACACGTAGAAAAAAATTGAAGGCCATAAGAGGAAGCTATCTCCCGTTCTTCATCAAACATGCATTGTTCCCTCTCGGAACCACGAGCCTTCTAGTGAGATGCTCCGGTTTGTGAGGGGTGTGTGTCCAAACTTTCGTCAAACAGGCCAACTTTTTTACCACATCATCTTGGTGGCATGACATTACATCAAGCAAGGTTTCATGTTTTTCTGATCATTTTTTAATTTTTTGGAATTAAAATGCCATGGCACTCCATGCATGTGTCCATGCCGTGAGACCAATATGTTTGAAAATTCCTTCTAATTTACTGCACATGGAATTAACTGGCACACAAGTACACAAATATGATTTTTCAAACCGTTATGGTTTGCCGTTGCATGTAGATGTAGTTCAAATTTGAATTACGGTCATTAAATGGCTAGAAAATCACTTAAATGTCTTTAAATGGTCAAATGACCCTTGAATTTTTCCAAATTTTCACATGATAGTTGTATTAGTGCATGTTACACGTAGAAAAAAATTGAAGTTCGTATGAGGAAGCAATATCCCGTTCGTCATCAAACATGCATTGTTCCCTCTAGAAACCACGAGCCTTCTAGTGAGTTGCTCCGGTTTGTGAGGGGTGTTTGTCTAAACTTTCGTCAAACAGGCCAATTTTTTTTACCCCATCATCTTGGTGGCATGACATTACATCAAGCAAGGTTTCATGTTTTTCTTATCATTTTTTAATTTTTTGGAATTAAAATGCCATGGCACTCCATGCATGTGTCCATGCCGTGAGACCAATATGTTTGAAAACTCCTTCTAATTTACTGCACATGGAATTAACTCGCACACAAGTACACAAATATGATTTTTCGAACCGTTATGGTTAGCCGTTGCATGTACATCTAGTTCAAATTTGAATTACTGTCATTAAATGGCTAGAAAATCACTTAAATGTCTTCAAAAGGTCAAATGACCCCTGAAATTTTCCAAATTTTCACATGACAGTTCTACTAGTGCACGTTACACGTAGTAAAAAATTGAAGGCCGTAAGAGGAAGCTATCTCCCTTCGTCATCAAACATGCATTGTTCCCTCTCGGAACTACGAGCCTTCTAGTGAGTTGCTTCGGTTTGTGAGGGGTTTGCGTCCAAACTTTCGTCAAACAGGCCAACTTTTTTACCACATCATCTTGGTGGCATGACATTACATCAAGCAAGGTTTCATGTTTTTATGATCATTTTTTAATTTTTTGGAATTAAAATGCCATGGCACTCCATGCATGTGTCCATGCCGTGAGACCAATATGTTTCAAAATTCCTTCTAATTTACTGCACATGGAATTAACTCGCACACAAGTAAACAAATATGATTTTTCAAACCATTATGGTTAGCCGTTGCATGTAGATGTAGTTCAAATTTGAATTATGATCATTAAATGGCTAGAAAATCACTTAAATGTCTTCAAAAGGTCAAATGACCCCTAAAATTTTCCAAATGTTCACATGACAGTTGCATTAGTGCACGTTACACGTAGAAAAAAATTGAAGGCCGTAAGAGGAAGCTATCTCCCGTTCTTCATCAAACATGCTTTGTTCCCTCTCGGAACCACGAGCCTTCTAGTGAGTTGCTCCGGTTTGTGAGGGGTGTGTGTCCAAACTTTCGTCAAAAAGGCCAAGTTTTTTACCACATCATCTTGGTGGCATGACATTACATCAAGCAAGGTTTCATGTTTTTCTTATCATTTTTTAATTTTTTGGAATTAAAATGCCATGGCACTCCATGCATGTGTCCATGCCGTGAGACCAATATGTTTCAAAATTCCTTCTAATTTACTGCACATGGAATTAACTCGCACACAGGTACACAAATATGATTTTTCAAACCATTATGGTTAGACGTTGCATGTATATGTAGTTCAAATTTGAATTACGGTCATTAAATGGCTAGAAAATCACTTAAATGTCTTTAAATGGTCAAATGACCCTTGAATTTTTCCAAATTTTCACATGATAGTTGTATTAGTGCATGTTACACGTAGAAAAAAATTGAAGTTCGTATGAGGAAGCAATATCCCGTTCGTCATCAAACATGCATTGTTCCCTCTAGGAACCACGAGCCTTCTAGTGAGTTGCTCCGGTTTGTGAGGGGTGTTTGTCTAAACTTTCGTCAAACAGGCCAATTTTTTTTACCCCATCATCTTGGTGGCATGACATTACATCAAGCAAGGTTTCATGTTTTTCTTATCATTTTTTAATTTTTTGGAATTAAAATGCCATGGCACTCCATGCATGTGTCCATGCCGTGAGACCAATATGTTTGAAAACTCCTTCTAATTTACTGCACATGGAATTAACTCGCACACAAGTACACAAATATGATTTTTCGAACCGTTATGGTTAGCCGTTGCATGTACATCTAGTTCAAATTTGAATTACTGTCATTAAATGGCTAGAAAATCACTTAAATGTCTTCAAAAGGTTAAATGACCCCTGAAATTTTCCAAATTTTCACATGACAGTTCTACTAGTGCACGTTACACGTAGTAAAAAATTGAAGGCCGTAAGAGGAAGCTATCTCCCTTCGTCATCAAACATGCATTGTTCCCTCTCGGAACTACGAGCCTTCTAGTGAGTTGCTTCGGTTTGTGAGGGGTTTGCGTCCAAACTTTCGTCAAACAGGCCAACTTTTTTACCACATCATCTTGGTGGCATGACATTACATCAAGCAAGGTTTCATGTTTTTATGATCATTTTTTAATTTTTTGGAATTAAAATGCCATGGCACTCCATGCATGTGTCCATGCCGTGAGACCAATATGTTTCAAAATTCCTTCTAATTTACTGCACATGGAATTAACTCGCACACAAGTAAACAAATATGATTTTTCAAACCATTATGGTTAGCCGTTGCATGTAGATGTAGTTCAAATTTGAATTATGATCATTAAATGGCTAGAAAATCACTTAAATGTCTTCAAAAGGTCAAATGACCCCTAAAATTTTTCCAAATGTTCACATGACAGTTGTATTAGTGCACGTTACACGTAGAAAAAAATTGAAGGCCGTAAGAGGAAGCTATCTCCCGTTCTTCATCAAACATGCATTGTTCCCTCTCGGAACCACGAGCCTTCTAGTGAGTTGCTCCGGTTTGTGAGGGGTGTGTGTCCAAACTTTCGTCAAAAAGGCCAAGTTTTTTACCACATCATCTTGGTGGCATGACATTACATCAAGCAAGGTTTCATGTTTTTCTTTTCATTTTTTTAATTTTTTGGAATTAAAATGCCATGGCACTCCATGCATGTGTCCATGCCGTGAGACCAATATGTTTGAAAATTCCTTCTAATTTACTGCACATGGAATTAACTCGCACACAAGTACACAAATATGATTTTTCAAACCATTATGGTTAGCCATTGCATGTAGATGTAGTTCAAATTTGAATTACGATCATTAAATGGCTAGAAAATCACTTAAATGTCTTCAAAAGGTCAAATGACCCCTAAAATTTTCCAAATGTTCACATGACAGTTGTATTAGTGCACGTTACACATAGAAAAAAATTGAAGGCCGTAAGAGGAAGCTATCTCCCGTTCTTGATCGAACATGCATTGTTCCCTCTCGGAACCACGAGCCTTCTAGTGAGATGCTCCGGTTTGTGAGGGGTGTGTGTCCAAACTTTCGTCAAACAGGCCAACTTTTTTACCACATCATGTTGCTGGCATGACATTACATCAAGCAAGGTTTCATGTTTTTCTAATCATTTTTTAATTTTTTGGAATTAAAATGCCATGGCACTCCATGCATGTGTCCATGCCGTGAGACCAATATGTTTGAAAATTCCTTCTAATTTACTGCACATGGAATTAACTCGTACACAAGTACACAAATATGATTTTTCAAACCGTTATGGTTAGCCGTTGCATGTAGATGTAGTTCAAATTTGAATTACGGTCATTAAATGGCTAGAAAATCAATTAAATGTCTTTAAATGGTCAAATGACCCTTGATTTTTTCCAAATTTTCACATGATAGTTGTATTAGTGCATGTTACACGTAGAAAAAAATTGAAGTTCGTATGAGGAAGCAATATCCCGTTCGTCATCAAACATGCATTGTTCCCTCTAGGAACCAGGAGCCTTCTAGTGAGTTGCTCCGGTTTGTGAGGGGTGTTTGTCTAAACTTTCATCAAACAGGCCAATTTTTTTTACCCCATCATCTTGGTGGCATGACATTACATCAAGCAAGGTTTCATGTTTTTCTTATCATTTTTTAATTTTTTGGAATTAAAATGCCATGGCACTCCATGCATGTGTCCATGCCGTGAGACCAATATGTTTGAAAACTCCTTCTAATTTACTGCACATGGAATTAACTCGCACACAAGTACACAAATATGATTTTTCGAGGCGTTATGGTTAGCCGTTGCATGTACATCTAGTTCAAATTTGAATTACTGTCATTAAATGGCTAGAAAATCACTTAAATGTCTTCAAAAGGTCAAATGACCCCTGAAATTTTCCAAATTTTCACATGACAGTTCTACTAGTGCACGTTACACGTAGTAAAAAATTGAAGGCCGTAAGAGGAAGCTATCTCCCTTCGTCATAAAACATGCATTGTTCCCTCTCGGAACTACGAGACTTCTAGTGAGTTGCTTCGGTTTGTGAGGGGTTTGCGTCCAAACTTTCGTCAAACAGGCCAACTTTTTTACCACATCATCTTGGTGGCATGACATTACATCAAGCAAGGTTTCATGTTTTTATGATCATTTTTTAATTTTTTGGAATTAAAATGCCATGGCACTCCATGCATGTGTCCATGCCGTGAGACCAATATGTTTCAAAATTCCTTCTAATTTACTGCACATGGAATTAACTCGCACACAAGTAAACAAATATGATTTTTCAAACCATTATGGTTAGCCGTTGCATGTAGATGTAGTTCAAATTTGAATTACGATCATTAAATGGCTAGAAAATCACTTAAATGTCTTCAAAAGGTCAAATGACCCCTAAAATTTTCCAAATGTTCACATGACAGTTGTATTAGTGCACGTTACATGTAGAAAAAAATTGAAGGCCGTAAGAGGAAGCTATCTCCCGTTCTTCATCAAACATGCATTGTTCCCTCTCAGAACCACGAGCCTTCTAGTGAGTTGCTCCGGTTTGTGAGGGGTGTGTGTCCAAACTTTCGTCAAAAAGGCCATGTTTTTTACCACATCATCTTGGTGGCATGACATTACATCAAGCAAGGTTTCATGTTTTTCTGATCATTTTTTAATTTTTTGGAATTAAAATGCCATGGCACTCCATGCATGTGTCCATGCCATGAGACCAATATGTCTGAAAATTCGTTCTAATTTACTGCACATGGAATTAACTCGCACACAAGTACACAAATATGATTTTTCAAACCGTTATGGTTAGCCGTTGCATGTAGATGTAGTTCAAATTTGAATTACGGTCATTAAATGGCTAGAAAATCACTTAAATGTCTTCAAAAGGTGAAATGACCCCTGAAATTTTCCAAATTTTCACAAGACAGTTCTACTAGTGCACGTTACACGTAGAAAAAAATTGAAGGCCGTAAGAGGAAGCTATCTCCCTTCGTCATCAAACATGCATTGTTCCCTCTCGGAACTACGAGCCTTCTAGTGAGTTGCTCCGGTTTGTGAGGGGTTTGCGTCCAAACTTTCGTCAAACAGGCCAACTTTTTTACCACATCATCTTGGTGGCATGACATTACATCAAGCAAGGTTTCATGTTTTTATGATCATTTTTTAATTTTTTGGAATTAAAATGCCACGCCACTCCATGCATGTGTCCATGCCGTGAGACTAATATGTTTCAAAATTCCTTCTAATTTACTGCACATGGAATTAACTCGCACACAAGTACACAAATATTATTTTTCAAACCGTTATGGTTAGCCGTTGCATGTAGATGTAGTTCAAATTTGAATTACGATCATTAAATGGCTCGAAAATCACTTAAATGTCTTCAAAAGGTCAAATGACCCCTAAAATTTTCCAAATGTTCACATGACAGTTGTATTAGTGCACGTTACACGTAGACAAAAATTGAAGGCCGTAAGAGGAACCTATCTCCCGTTCTTCATCAAACATGCATTGTTCCCTCTCGGAACCACGAGCCTTCCAGTGAGTTGCTCCGGTTTGTGAGGGGTGTGCGTCCAAACTTTCGTCAAACAGGCCAAGTTTTTTACCACATCATCTTGGTGGCATGACATTACATCAAGCAAGGTTTCATGTTTTTCTGATCATTTTTTAATTTTTTGGAATTAAAATGCCATGGCACTCCATGCACGTGTCCATGCCGTGAGACCAATATGTCTGAAAATTCGTTCTAATTTACTGCACATGGAATTAACTCACACACAAGTACACAAATATGATTTTTCAAACCGTTATGGTTAGCCGTTGCATGTAGATGTATTTCAAATTTGAATTACGGTCATTAAATGGCTAGAAAATCACTTAAATGTCTTCAAAAGGTGAAATGACCCCTGAAATTTTCGAAATTTTCACATGACAGTTCTACTAGTGCACGTTACACGTTGAAAAAAATTGAAGGCCGTAAGAGGAAGCTATCTCCCTTCGTCATCAAACATGCATTGTTCCCTCTCGGAACTACGAGCCTTCTAGTGAGTTGCTCCGGTTTGTGAGGGGTTTGCGTCCAAACTTTCGTCAAACAGGCCAACTTTTTTACCACATCATCTTGGTGGCATGACATTACATCAAGCAAGGTTTCATGTTTTTATGATCATTTTTTAATTTTTTGGAATTAAAATGCCATGGCACTCCATGCATGTGTTCATGCCGTGAGACCAATATGTTTCAAAATTCCTTCTAATTTACTGCACATGGAATTAACTCGCACACAAGTACACAAATATGATTTTTCAAACCGTTATGGTTAGCCGTTGCATGTAGATGTAGTTCAAATTTGAATTACGATCATTAAATGGCTAGAAAATTACTTAAATGTCTTCAAAAGGTCAAATGACCCCTAAAATTTTCCAAATGTTCACATGACAGTTGTATTAGTGCACGTTACACGTAGACAAAAATTGAAGGCCGTAATAGGAACCTATCTCCCGTTCTTCATCAAACATGGATTGTTCCCTCTCGGAACCACGAGCCTTCTACTGAGTTGCTCCGGTTTGTGAGGGGTGTGCGTCCAAACTTTCGTCAAACAGGCCAAGTTTTTTACCACATCATCTTGGTGGAATGACATTACATCAAGAAAGGTTTCATGTTTTTCTGATCATTTTTTAATTTTTTGGAATTAAAATGCCATGGCACTCCATGCATGTGTCCATGCCGTGAGACCAATATGTCTGAAAATTCGTTCTAATTTACTGCACATAGAATTAACTCGCACACAAGTACACAAATATGATTTTTCAAACCGTTATGGTTTGCCATTGCATGTAGATGTAGTTCAAATTTGAATTACGGTCATTAAATGGCTAGAAAATCACTTAAATGTCTTTAAATGGTCAAATGACCCTTGAATTTTTCCAAATTTTCACATGATAGTTGTATTAGTGCATGTTACACGTAGAAAAAAATTGAAGGCCGTATGAGGAAGCAATATCCCGTTCGTCATCAAACATGCATTGTTCCCTCTAGGAACCACGAGCCTTCTAGTGAGTTGCTCCGGTTTGTGAGGGGTGTTTGTCTAAACTTTCGTCAAACAGGCCAATTTTTTTTACCCCATCATCTTGGTGGCATGACATCACATCAAGCAAGGTTTCATGTTTTTCTTATCATTTTTTAATTTTTTGGAATTAAAATGCCATGGCACTCCATGCATGTGTCCATGCCGTGAGACCAATATGTTTGAAAATTCGTTCTAATTTACTGCACATGGATATAACTCGCACACAAGTACACAAATATGATTTTTCGAACCATTATGGTTAGCCGTTGCATGTACATCTAGTTCAAATTTGAATTACTGTCATTAAATGGCTAGAAAATCACTTAAATGTCTTCAAAAGGTCAAATGACCCCTGAAATTTTCCAAATTTTCACATGACAGTTCTACTAGTGCACGTTACACGTAGAAAAAATTGCAGGCCGTAAGAGGAAGCTATCTCCCTTCGTCATCAAACATGCATTGTTCCCTCTCGGAACTACGAGCCTTCTAGTGAGTTGCTCCGGTTTGTGAGGGGTTTGCGTCCAAACTTTCGTCAAACAGGCCAAGTTTTTTACCACATCATCTTGGTGGCAAGACATTACATCAAGCAAAGTTTCATGTTTTTATGATCATTTTTTAATTTTTTGGAATTAAAATGCCACGCCACTCCATGCATGTGTCCATGCCGTGAGACCAATATGTTTCAAAATTCCTTCTAATTTACTGCACATGGAATTAACTCGCACACAAGTACACAAATATGATTTTTCAAACCGTTATGGTTAGCCGTTGCATGTAGATGTAGTTCAAATTTGAATTACGATCATTAAATGGCTAGAAAATCACTTAAATGTCTTCAAAAGGTCAAATGACCCCTAAAATTTTCCAAATGTTCACATGACAGTTGTATTAGTGCACATTACACGTAGACAAAAATTGAAGGCCGTAAGAGAAACCTATCTCCCGTTCTTCATCAAACATGCATTGTTCCCTCTCGGAACCACGAGCCTTCTAGTGAGTTGCTCCGGTTTGTGAGGGGTGTGCGTCCAAACTTTCGTCAAACAGGCCAAGTTTTTTACCACATCATCTTGGTGGCATGACATTACATCAAGCAAGGTTTCATGTTTTTCTGATCATTTTTTAATTTTTTGGAATTAAAATGCCATGGCACTCCATGCATGTGTCCATGCCGTGAGACCAATATGTCTGAAAATTCGTTCTAATTTACTGCACATGGAATTAACTCGCACACAAGTACACAAATATGATTTTTCAAACCGTTATGGTTAGCTGTTGCATGTAGATGTAGTTCAAATTTGAATTACGGTCATTAAATGGCTAGAAAATCACTTAAAAGTCTTCAAAAGGTGAAATGACCCCTGAAATTTTCCAAATTTTCACATGACAGTTCTACTAGTGCACGTTACACGTTGAAAAAAATTGAAGGCCGTAAGAGGAAGCTATCTCCCTTCGTCATCAAACATGCATTGTTCCCTCTCGGAACTACGAGCCTTCTAGTGAGTTGCTCCGGTTTGTGAGGGGTTTGCGTCCAAACTTTCGTCAAACAGGCCAACTTTTTTACCACATCATCTTGGTGGCATGACATTACATCAAGCAAGGTTTCATGTTTTTATGATCATTTTTTAATTTTTTGGAATTAAAATGCCATGGCACTCCATGCATGTGTCCATGCCGTGAGACCAATATGTTTCAAAATTCCTTCTAATTTACTGCACATGGAATTAACTCGCACACAAGTACACAAATATGATTTTTCAAACCGTTATGGTTAGCCGTTGCATGTAGATGTAGTTCAAATTTGAATTACGATCATTAAATGGCTAGAAAATTACTGAAATGTCTTCAAAAGGTCAAATGACCCCTAAAATTTTCCAAATGTTCACATGACAGTTGTATTAGTGCATGTTACACGTAGACAAAATTTGAAGGCCGTAAGAGGAACCTATCTCCCGTTCTTCATCAAACATGGATGGTTCCCTCTCGGAACCACGAGCCTTCTAGTGAGTTGCTCCGGATTGTGAGGGGTGTGCGTTCAAACTTTCGTCAAACAGTCCAAGTTTTTTACCACATCATCTTGGTGGCATGACATTACATCAAGAAAGGTTTCATGTTTTTCTGATCATTTTTTAATTTTTTGGAATTAAAATGCCACGCCACTCCATGCATGTGTCCATGCCGTGAGACCAATATGTTTCAAAATTCCTTCTAATTTACTGCACATGGAATTAACTCGCACACAAGTACACAAATATGATTTTTCAAACCGTTATGGTTAGCCGTTGCATGTAGATGTAGTTCAAATTTGAATTACGATCATTAAATGGCTAGAAAATCACTTAAATGTCTTCAAAAGGTCAAATGACCCCTAAAATTTTCCAAATGTTCACATGACAGTTGTATTAGTGCACATTACACGTAGACAAAAATTGAAGGCCGTAAGAGGAACCTATCTCCCGTTCTTCATCAAACATGCATTGTTCCCTCTCGGAACCACGAGCCTTCTAGTGAGTTGCTCCGGTTTGTGAGGGGTGTGCGTCCAAACTTTCGTCAAACAGGCCAAGTTTTTTACCACATCATCTTGGTGGCATGACATTACATCAAGCAAGGTTTCATGTTTTTCTGATCATTTTTTAATTTTTTGGAATTAAAATGCCATGGCACTCCATGCATGTGTCCATGCCGTGAGACCAATATGTCTGAAAATTCGTTCTAATTTACTGCACATGGAATTAACTCGCACACAAGTACACAAATATGATTTTTCAAACCGTTATGGTTAGCTGTTGCATGTAGATGTAGTTCAAATTTGAATTACGGTCATTAAATGGCTAGAAAATCACTTAAATGTCTTCAAAAGGTCAAATGACCCCTGAAATTTTCCAAATTTTCACATGACAGTTCTACTAGTGCACGTTACACGTTGAAAAAAATTGAAGGCCGTAAGAGGAAGCTATCTCCCTTCGTCATCAAACATGCATTGTTCCCTCTCGGAACTACGAGCCTTCTAGTGAGTTGCTCCGGTTTGTGAGGGGTTTGCGTCCAAACATTCGTCAAACAGGCCAACTTTTTTACCACATCATCTTGGTGGCATGACATTACATCAAGCAAGGTTTCATGTTTTTATGATCATTTTTTAATTTTTTGGAATTAAAATGCCATGGCACTCCATGCATGTGTCCATGCCGTGAGACCAATATGTTTCAAAATTCCTTCTAATTTACTGCACATGGAATT
The DNA here is from genome assembly GCA_011799875.1 of Thinopyrum elongatum. Lineage (NCBI taxonomy): Eukaryota > Viridiplantae > Streptophyta > Magnoliopsida > Poales > Poaceae > Thinopyrum > Thinopyrum elongatum. The sequence continues at coordinate 430,433,303 of CM022303.1, read as the reverse complement.
AACTCGCACACAAGTACACAAATATGATTTTTCAAACCGTTATGGTTAGCCGTTGCATGTAGATGTAGTTCAAATTTGAATTACGATCATTAAATGGCTAGAAAATTACTTAAATGTCTTCAAAAGGTCAAATGACCCCTAAAATTTTCCAAATGTTCACATGACAGTTGTATTAGTGCATGTTACACGTAGACAAAATTTGAAGGCCGTAAGAGGAACCTATCTCCCGTTCTTCATCAAACATGGATTGTTCCCTCTCGGAACCACGAGCCTTCTAGTGAGTTGCTCCGGATTGTGAGGGGTGTGCGTCCAAACTTTCGTCAAACAGGCCAAGTTTTTTACCACATCATCTTGGTGGCATGACATTACATCAAGAAAGGTTTCATGTTTTTCTGATCATTTTTTAATTTTTTGGAATTAAAATGCCACGCCACTCCATGCATGTGTCCATGCCGTGAGACCAATATGTTTCAAAATTCCTTCTAATTTACTGCACATGGAATTAACTCGCACACAAGTACACAAATATGATTTTTCAAACCGTTATGGTTAGCCGTTGCATGTAGATGTAGTTCAAATTTGAATTACGATCATTAAATGGCTAGAAAATCACTTAAATGTCTTCAAAAGGTCAAATGACCCCTAAAATTTTCCAAATGTTCACATGACAGTTGTATTAGTGCACATTACACGTAGACAAAAATTGAAGGCCGTAAGAGGAACCTATCTCCCGTTCTTCATCAAACATGCATTGTTCCCTCTCGGAACCACGAGCCTTCTAGTGAGTTGCTCCGGTTTGTGAGGGGTGTGCGTCCAAACTTTCGTCAAACAGGCCAAGTTTTTTACCACATCATCTTGGTGGCATGACATTACATCAAGCAAGGTTTCATGTTTTTCTGATCATTTTTTAATTTTTTGGAATTAAAATGCCATGGCACTCCATGCATGTGTCCATGCCGTGAGACCAATATGTCTGAAAATTCGTTCTAATTTACTGCACATGGAATTAACTCGCACACAAGTACACAAATATGATTTTTCAAACCGTTATGGTTAGCTGTTGCATGTAGATGTAGTTCAAATTTGAATTACGGTCATTAAATGGCTAGAAAATCACTTAAATGTCTTCAAAAGGTGAAATGACCCCTGAAATTTTCCAAATTTTCACATGACAGTTCTACTAGTGCACGTTACACGTTGAAAAAAATTGAAGGCCGTAAGAGGAAGCTATCTCCCTTCGTCATCAAACATGCATTGTTCCCTCTCGGAACTACGAGCCTTCTAGTGAGTTGCTCCGGTTTGTGAGGGGTTTGCGTCCAAACTTTCGTCAAACAGGCCAACTTTTTTACCACATCATCTTGGTGGCATGACATTACATCAAGCAAGGTTTCATGTTTTTATGATCATTTTTTAATTTTTTGGAATTAAAATGCCATGGCACTCCATGCATGTGTCCATGCCGTGAGACCAATATGTTTCAAAATTCCTTCTAATTTACTGCACATGGAATTAACTCGCACACAAGTACACAAATATGATTTTTCAAACCGTTATGGTTAGCCGTTGCATGTAGATGTAGTTCAAATTTGAATTACGATCATTAAACGGCTAGAAAATTACTTAAATGCCTTCAAAAGGTCAAATGACCCCTAAAATTTTCCAAATGTTCACATGACAGTTGTATTAGTGCATGTTACACGTAGACAAAATTTGAAGGCCGTAAGAGGAACCTATCTCCCGTTCTTCATCAAACATGGATTGTTCCCTCTCGGAACCACGAGCCTTCTAGTGAGTTGCTCCGGATTGTGAGGGGTGTGCGTCCAAACTTTCGTCAAACAGGCCAAGTTTTTTACCACATCATCTTGGTGGCATGACATTACATCAAGAAAGGTTTCATGTTTTTCTGATCATTTTTTAATTTTTTGGAATTAAAATGCCATGGCACTCCATGCATGTGTCCATGCCGTGAGACCAATATGTCTGAAAATTCGTTCTAATTTACTGCACATGGAATTAACTCGCACACAAGTACACAAATATGATTTTTCAAACCGTTATGGTTTGCCGTTGCATGTAGATGTAGTTCAAATTTGAATTACGGTCATTAAATGGCTAGAAAATCACTTAAATGTCCTTAAATGGTCAAATGACCCTTGAATTTTTCCAAATTTTCACATGATAGTTGTATTAGTGCATGTTACACGTAGAAACAAATTGAAGGCCGTATGAGGAAGCAATATCCTATTCGTCATCAAACATGCATTGTTCCCTCTAGGAACCACGAGCCTTCTAGTGAGTTGCTCCGGTTTGTGAGGGGTGTTTGTCTAAACTTTCGTCAAACAGGCCAATTTTTTTTACCCCATCATCTTGGTGGCATGACATTACATCAAGCAAGCTTTCATGTTTTTCTTATCATTTTCTAATTGTTTGGAATTAAAATGCCATGGCACTCCATGCATGTGTCCATGCCGTGAGACCTATATGTTTGAAAATTCCTTCTAATTTACTGCACATGGAATTAACTCGCACACAAGTACACAAATATGATTTTTCGAACCATTATGGTTAGCCGTTGCATGTACATCTAGTTCAAATTTGAATTACTGTCATTAAATGGCTAGAAAATCACTTAAATGTCTTCAAAAGGTCAAATGACCCCTGAAATTTTCCAAATTTTCACATGACAGTTCTACTAGTGCACGTTACACGTAGAAAAAATTGAAGGCCGTAAGAGGAAGCTATCTCCCTTCGTCATCAAACATGCATTGTTCCCTCTCGGAACTACGAGCCTTCTAGTGAGTTGCTCCGGTTTGTGAGGGGTTTGCGTCCAAACTTTCGTCAAACAGGCCAACTTTTTTACCACATCATCTTGGTGGCATGACATTACATCAAGCAAGGTTTCATGTTTTTATTATCATTTTTTAATTTTTTGGAATTAAAATCCCATGGCACTCCATGCATGTGTCCATGCCGTGAGACCAATATGTTTCAAAATTCCTTCTAATTTACTGCACATAGAATTAACTCGCACACAAGTACACAAATACGATTTTTCAAACCATTATGGTTAGCCGTTGCATGTAGATGTAGTTCAAATTTGAATTACGATCATTAAATGGCTAGAAAATCACTTAACTGTCTTCAAAAGGTTAAATGACCCCTAAAATTTTCCAAATTTTCACATGACAGTTCTATTAGTGCACGTTACATGTAGAAAAAAATTGAAGGCCGTAAGAGGAAGCTATCTCCTGTTCGTCATCAAACATGCATTGTTCCCTCTCAGAACCACGAGCCTTCTAGTGAGTTGCTCCGTTTTGTGAGGGGTGTGTGTCCAAACTTTCGTCAAACAGGCCAAGTTTTTTACCACATCATCTTGGTGGCATGACATAACATCAAGCAAGGTTTCATGTTTTTCTGATCATTTTTTAGTTTTTTGGAATTAAAATGCCATGGCACTCCATGCATGTGTCCATGCCGTGAGACCAATATGTCTGAAAATTCCTTCTAATTTACTGCACATGGAATTAACTCGCACACAAGTACACAAATATGATTTTTCAAACCGTCATTGTGTGCCGTTGCATGTAGATGTAGTTCAAATTTAAATTACGGTCATTAAATGGCTAGAAAATCAATTAAATGTCTTCAAAAGGTCAAATGACCCCTGAAATTTTCCAAATTTTCACATGACAGTTGTATTAGTGCATGTTACACGTAGAAAAAAATTGAATGCCATAAGAGGAAGCTATCTCCTGTTCGTCATCAAACATGCATTGTTCCCTCTCGGAACCACGAGCCTTCTAGTGAGTTGCTCTGGTTTGTGAGGGGTGTGTGTCCAAACTTTCGTCAAACATGTTAACTTTTTTACCACATCATCTTGGTGGCATGACATTACATCAAGCAAGGTTTCATGTTTCTCTGATCATTTTTTAATTTTTTGGAATTAAAATGCATGGCACTCCATGCATGTGTCCATGCCGTGAAACGAATATGTTTGAAAATTCCTTCTAATTTACTGCACATGGATTTAACTCGCGCACAAGTACACAAATATGATTTTTCAAACCGTTACGGTTAGCCGTTGCATGTACATCTAGTTCAAATTCGAATTACGGTCATTAAATGGCTAGAAAATCACTTAAATGTCTTCAAAAGGTCAAATTACCCCTGAAATTTTCAAAATTTTCACATGACAGATCTATTAGTGCACGTTACATGTAGAAAAAAATTGAAGGCCGTAAGAGGAAGCTATCTCCCGTTCGTCATCAAACATGCATTGTTCCCTCTCGGAACCACGAGCCTTCTAGTGAGTTGCTCCTATTTGTGAGGGGTGTGTGTCCAAACTTTCGTCAAACAGGCCAATTTTTTTACCACATCATCTTGGTGGCATGCCATTACATCAAGCAAGGTTTCATGTTTTTCTGATCATTTTCAATTTTTTTGGAATTAAAATGCAATGGCACTCCATGAATGTGTCCATGCCGTGAGACCAATATGTTTGAATATTCCTTTTAATTTACTGCACATGGAATTAACTCGCACACAAGTACACAAATATGATTTTTCAAACCGTTATGGTTCGCCGTTGCATGTACATCTAGTTCAAATTTGAATTACTGTCATTAAATGGCTAGAGAATCACTTAAATGTCTTCAAAAGGTCAAATGACCCCTGAAATTTTCCAAATTTTCACATGATTGTTGTATTAGTGCATGTTACACATAGAAAAAAATTGAAGGCCGTAAGAGGAAGCTATCTCCCATTCGTCATCAAACATGCATTGTTCCCTCTCAGAACCACGAGCCTTCTAGTGAGTTGCTCCGGTTTGTGAGGGGTTTGTGTCCAAACTTTCGTCAAATAGGCCAACTTTTTTACCACATCATCTTGGTGGCATGACATTACATCAAGCAAGGATTCATGTTTTTCTGATCATTTTTTAATTTTTTGGAATTAAAATGCCATGGCACTCCATGCATGTGTCCATGCCGTGAGACCAATATATTTGAAAATTCCTTCTAATTTACTGCACATGGAATTAACTCGCACACAAGTACACAAATATGATTTTTCAAACCGTTATGGTTAGCCCTTGCATGCAGATGTAGTTCAAATTTGAATTACAGTCATTAAATGCCTAGAAAATCACTTAAATGTCTTCAAAAGGTCAAATGACCCTTGAAATTTTCCAAATTTTCACATGACAGTTGTATTAGTGCATGTTACATGTAGAAAAAAATTGAAGTTCATATGAGGAAGCTATCTCCCGTTCGTCATCAAACATGCATTGTTCCCTCTAGGAACCACGAGCCTTCTAGTGAGTTGCTCCGGTTTGTGAGGGGTGTGTGTCCAAACATTCCTCAAACAGGCCAACTTTCTGACCACATCATCTTGGTGGCATGACATTACGTCAAGCAAGGTTTCATGTTTTTCAGATCATTTTTTAATTTTTTGGAATTAAAATGCCATGGCACTCCATGCATGTGTCCATTCTGGGAGACCAATATGTTTGAAAATTCCTTCTAAATTACTGCACATGGAATTAACTCGCACACAGGTACACAAATATGAATTTTCAAACCATTATGGTTAGCCTTTGCATGTAGATGTAGTTCAAATTTGAATTACGGTCATTAAATGGCTAGAAAATCAGTTAAATGTCTTCAAAAGGTTAAATGACCCCTAAAATTTTCCAAATTTTCACATGACAGTTGTATTAGTGCACGTTACACGTAGAAAAAAATTGAAGGCCGTAAGAGGAAGCTATCTCCCGTTCGTCATCAAACATGCATTGTTCCCTCTCAGAACCACGAGCTTTCTAGTGAGTTACTTCAGTTTGTGAGGGGTGTGTGTCCAAACTTTCGTCAAACAGGCCAATTTTTTTACCACATCATCTTGGTGGCATGAAATTACATCAAGCAAGGTTTCATGTTTTTCTGATCATTTTTTAATTTTTTAGAATTAAAATGCCATGGCACTCCATGCATGCGTCCATGCTGTGAGACCAATATGTTTGAAAATTCCTTCTAATTTACTGCACATGGAATTAACTCGCACACAAGTACACAAATATGATTTTCCAAACCGGTATGGTTAGCCGTTACATGTAGATGTAGTTCAAATTTGAATTACGGTCATTAAATGGCTAGAAAATTACTTAAATGTCTTCAAAAAGTCAAATGACCCCTGAAATTTTCCAAATTTTTACAGGACAAATGTATTAGTGCATGTTACACATAGAAAAAAATTGAAGTTCGTAAGAGGAAGCTATCTCCCGTTCGTCATCAAACATGAATTGTTCCCTCTCGGAACCACGAGCCTTCTAGTGAGTTGCTCCGGTTTGTGAGGGGTGTGTGTCCAAACTTTCATCAAACAGGCCAACTTTTCTACCACATCATCTTGGTGGCATGACATTACATCAAGCAAGGTTTCATGTTTTTCTGATCATTTTTTAATTTTTTGGAATTAAAATGCCATGGCACTCCATGCATGTTTCCATGCTGGGAGACCAATATGTTTGAAAATTCCTTCTAAATTACTGCACATGGAATTAACTCGCACACAGGTACACAAATATGAATTTTCAAACCATTATGGTTAGCCTTTGCATGTAGATGTAGTTCAAATTTGAATTACGGTCATTAAATGGCTAGAAAATCAGTTAAATGTCTTCAAAAGGTCAAATGACCCCTAAAATTTTCCAAATTTTCACATGACAGTTGTATTAGTGCACGTTACACGTAGAAAAAAATTGAAGGCCGTAAGAGGAAGCTATCTCCCGTTCGTCATCAAACATGCATTGTTCCCTCTCAGAACCACGAGCTTTCTAGTGAGTTGCTTCGGTTTGTGAGGGGTGTGTGTCCAAACTTTCGTCAAACAGGCCAATTTTTTCACCACATCATCTTGGTGGCATGACATTACATCAAGCAAGGTTTCATGTTTTTCTGATCATTTTTTTATTTTTTAGAATTAAAATGCCATGGCACTCCATGCATGCGTCCATGCCGTGAGACCAATATGTTTGAAAATTCCTTCTAATTTACTGCACATGGAATTAACTCGCACACAAGTATACAAATATGATTTTTCAAACCGGTATGGTTAGCCGTTACATGTAGATGTAGTTCAAATTTGAATTACGGTCATTAAATGGCTAGAAAATTACTTAAATGTCTTCAAAAAGTCAAATGACCCCTGAAATTTTCCAAATTTTTACAGGACAGTTGTATTAGTGCATGTTACACATAGAAAAAAATTGAAGTTCGTAAGAGGAAGCTATCTCCCGTTCGTCATCAAAGATGCATTGTTCCCTCTCGGAACCACGAGCCTTCTAGTGAGTTGCTCCGGTTTGTGAGGGGTGTGTGTCCAAACTTTCATCAAACAGGCCAACTTTTGTACCACATCATCTTGGTGGCATGACATTACATCAAGCAAGGTTTCATGTTTTTCTAACCATTTTTTAATTTTTTGGAATTAAAATGCCATTGCACTCCATGCATGTTTCCATGCCGTGAGACCAATATGTTTGAAAATTCCTTCTAATTTACTGCACATGGAATTAACTCGCACACAAGTACACAAATATGATTTTTCAAACCGTTATGGTTAGCCGTTGCATGTAGATGTAGTTAAAATTTGAATTACGGTTATTAAATGGCTAGAAAATCACTTAACTGTCTTCAAAAGGTCAAATGACCCCTAAAATTTTGCAAATTTTCACATGACAGTTCTATTAGTGCACGTTACACGTAGAAAAAAATTGAAGGCCGTAAGAGGAAGCTATCTCCCGTTCATCATCAAACATGCATTGTTCCCTCTCGGAACCACGAGCCTTCTAGTGAGTTGCTCCGGTTTGTGAGGGGTATGTGTCCAAACTTTTGTCAAACAGGCCAATTTTTTTACCACATCATCTTGGTGGCATGACATTACATCAAGCAAGGTTTCATGTTTTTCTGATCATTTTTTAATTTTTTGGAATTAAAATGCCATGGCACTCCATGCATGTGTCCATGCCGTGAGACCAATATGTTTGAAAATTCCTTCTAATTTACTGCACATGGAATTAACTCGTGCACAAGTACACAAATATGATTTTTCAAACCGTTATGGTTAGCCGTTGCATGTACATCTAGTTCAAATTTGAATTACGGTCATTAAATGGCTAGAAAATCACTTAAATGTCTTCAAAAGGTCAAATGACCCGTGAAATTTTCCAAATTTTCACATGACAGTTGTATTAGTGCACGTTACACGTAGAAAAAAATTGAAGGCCGTAAGAGGAAGCTATCTCCCGTTCGTCGTCAAACATGCATTGTTCCCTCTCGGAACCACGAGCCTTCTAGTGAGTTGCTCCGGTTTTTGAGGGGTGTGTGTCCAACCTTTCGTCAAACAGGCCAACTTTTTTACCACATCATCTTGGTGGCATGACATTACATCAAGCAAGGTTTCATGTTTTTCTGATCATTTTTTAATTTTTTGGAATTAAAATGCCATGGCACTCCATGCATGTGTCCATGCCGTGAGACCAATATGTTTGAAAATTCCTTCTAATTTACTGCACATGGAATTAACTCGCACACAAGTACACAAATATGATTTTTCAAACCATTATGGTTAGCCGTTGCATGTAGATGTAGTTCAAATCTGAATTACGGTCATTAAATGGCTAGAAAATCACTTAAATGTCTTCAAAAGGTCAAATGACCCCTAAAATTTTCCAAATTTTCACATGACAGTTGTATTAGTGCACGTTACACGTAGAAAAAAATTGAAGGCCATAAGAGGAAGCTATCTCCCGTTCGTCATCAAACATGCATTGTTCCCTCTCGGAACCACGAGCCTTCTAGTGAGTTGCTCCGGTTTGTGAGGGGTGTGTGGCCAAACTTTCGTCAAACATGCCAATTTTTTTACCACATCATCTTGGTGGCATGACATTACATCAAGCAAGGTTTCATGTTTTTCTGATCATTTTTTAATTTTTTGGAATTAAAATGCATGGCACTCCATGCATGTGTGCATGCCGTGAGACCAATATGTTTGAAAATTCCTTCGAATTTACTGCACATGGAATTAACTCGCACACAAGTACACAAATATGATTTTTCAAACCATTATGCTTAGCCATTGCATGTAGATGTAGTTTAAATTTAAATTACATACATTAAATGGCTAGAAAATCACTTAAATGTCTTCAAAAGGTCAAATGACCCCTAAAATTTTCCAAATTTTCACATAACAGTTGTATTAGTGCACGTTACACGTAGAAAAAAATTGAAGGCCGTAAGAGGAAGCTATCTCCCGTTCGTCATCAAACATGCATTGTTCCCTCTCGGAACCACGAGCCTTCTAGTGAGTTGCTCCGGTTTGTGAGAGCTGTGTGTCCAAACTTTCGTCAAAGAGGCCAATTTTTACCACATCATCTTGGTGGCATGGCATTACATCAAGCAAGGTTTCATGTTTTTTTGATCATTTTTTAATTTTTTGGAATTAAAATGCCATGGCACTCCATGCATGTGTCCATGCCGTGAGACCAATATGTTTGAAACTTCCTTCCAATTTACTGCACATGGAATTAACTCGCACACAAGTACACAAATATGATTTTTCAAACCGTTATGGTTAGCCGTTGCACGTAGATGTAGTTCAAATTTAAATTACGGTCACTAAATGACTAGAAAATCACTTAAATGTCTTCAAAAGGTCAAATGACCCCTAAAATTTACCAAATTTTCACATGACAGTTGTATTAGTGCATGTAACACGTAGAAAAAATTGAATGCCGTAAGAGGAAGCTATCTCCCGTTCGTCATCAAACATGCATTGTTCCCTCTCGGAACCACGAGCCTTCTAGTGAGTTGCTCCGGTTTGTGAGGGGTGTGTGTCCAAACTTTCGTCAAAGAGGCCAATTGTTTACCACATAAACTTGGTGGCATGGCATTACATCAAGGAAGGTTTCATGTTTTCTTGATCATTTCTTAATTTTTTGGAATTAAAATGCCATGGCACTCCATGAATGTCTCCATGCCGTGAGACCAATATGTTTGAAAATTCCTTCTAATTTACTGCACATGGAATTAACTCGCACACAAGTACACAAATATGATTTTTCAAACCGTTATGATTAGCCGTTGCATGTAGATGTAGTTCAAATTTGAATTACGGTCATTAAATGGCTAGAAAATCACTTAAATGTCTTCAAAAGGTCAAATGACCCCTAAAATTTTCCAAATTTTCACATGACAGTTGTATTAGTGCATGTTACACGTAGAAAAAAATTGAAGGCCATAAGAGGAAGCTATCTCCCGTTCGTCATCAAACATGCATTGTTCCCTCTCGGAACCACGAGCCTTCTAGTGAGTTGCTCCGGTTTGTGAGGGGTGTGTGTCCAAACTTTCGTCAAACATGCCAATTTTTTTACCACATCATCTTGGTGGCATGACATTACATCAAGCAAGGTTTCATGTTTTTCTGATTATTTTTTAATTTTTTGGAATTAAAATGCATGGCACTCCATGCATGTGTCCATGCCGTGAGACCAATATGTTTGAAAATTCCTTCGAATTTACTGCACATGGAATTAACTCGCACACAAGTACACAAATATGATTTTTCAAACCATTATGCTTAGCCGTTGCATGTAGATGTAGTTTAAATTTAAATTACGTACATTAAATGGCTAGAAAATCACTTAAATGTCTTCAAAAGGTCAAATGACCCCTAAAATTTTCCAAATTTTCACATGATAGTTGTATTAGTGCACGTTACACGTAGAAAAAAATTGAAGGCCGTAAGAGGAAGCTATCTCCCGTTCGTCATCAAACATGCATTGTTCCCTCTCGGAACCACGAGCCTTCTAGTGAGTTGCTCCGGTTTGTGAGGGGTGTGTGTCCAAACTTTCGTCAAACATGCCAATTTTTTTACCACATCATCTTGGTGGCATGACATTACATCAAGCAAGGTTTCATGTTTTTTTGATCATTTTTTAATTTTTTGGAATTAAAATGCATGGCACTCCATGCATGTGTCCATGCCGTGATACCAATATGTTTGAAAATTCCTTCGAATTTACTGCACATGGAATTAACTCGCACACAAGTACACAAATATGATTTTTCAAACCATTATGCTTAGCCGTTGCATGTAGATGTAGTTTAAATTTAAATTACGTACACAAAATCGCTAGAAAATCACTTAAATGCCTTCAAAAGGTCAAATGACCCCTAAAATTTTCCAAATTTTCACATGACAGTTGTATTAGTGCATGTGACACGTAGAAAAAAATTGAAGTTCGTATGAGGAAGCTATCTCCCATTCATCATAAAACATGCATTGTTCCCTCTAGGAACCACGAGCCTTCTAGTGAGTTGCTCCGGTTTGTGATGGGTGTGTGTCCAAACTTTCGTCAAACAGGCCAACTTTTTTACCACATCATCTTGGTGGCATGACATTACATCAAGCAAGGTTTCATGTTTTTCTGATCATTTTTTAATTTTTTGGAATTAAAATGCATGGCACTCCATGCATGTGTCCGTGCCGTGAGACCAATATGTTTGAAAATTCCTTCGAATTTACTGCACATGGAATTAGCTCGCACACAAGTACACAAATATGATTTTTCAAACCATTATGCTTAGCCGTTGCAAGTAGATGTAGTTTAAATTTAAATTACGTACATTAAATGGCTAGAAAATCACTTAAATGTCTTCAAAAGGTCAAATGACCCCTCAAATTTTGCAAATTTTCACATGACAGTTCTATTAGTGCACCTTACACGTAGAAAAAAATTGAAGGCCGTAAGAGGAAGCTATCTCCCGTTCGTCATCAAACATGCATTGTTCCCTCTCGGGACCACGAGCCTTCTAGTGAGTTGCTCCGGTTTGTGAGGGCTGTGTGTCCAAACTTTCGTCAAAGAGGCCAATTTTTTACCACATCATCTTGGTGGCATGGCATTACATCAAGCAAGGTTTCATGTTTTTCTGATCATTTTTTAATTTTTTGGAATTAAAATGCCATGGCACTCCATGCATGTGTCCATGCCGTGAGACCAATATGTTTGAAAATTCCTTCTAATTTACTGCACATGGAATTAACTCGCACACAAGTACACAAATATGATTTTTCAAACCGTTATGGTTAGCCGTTGCATGTAGATGTAGTTCAAATTTGAATTACGGTCATTAAATGGCAAGAAAATCACTTAAATGTCTTCAAAAGGTCAAATGACCCTTGAAATTTTCCAAATTTTCACATGACAGTTGTATTAGTGCATGTTACACGTAGAAAAAAATTGAAGTTCGTATGAGGAAGCTATCTCCCATTCATCATAAAACATGCATTGTTCCCTCTTGGAACCACGAGCCTTCTAGTGAGTTGCTCCGGTTTGTGAGGGGTGTGTGTCCAAACTTTCGTCAAACAGGCCAACTTTTTTACCACATCATCTTGGTGGCATGACATTACATCAAGCAAGGTTTCATGTTTTTTTGATCATTTTGTAATTTTTTGGAATTAGAATGCCATGGCACTCCATGCATGTGTCCATGCCGTGAGACCAATATGTTTGAAAATTCCTTCTAATTTACTGCACATGGAATTAACTTGCACACAAGTACACAAATATGATTTTTCAAACCATTATGGTTAGCCGTTGCATGTAGATGTAGTTCAAATTTGAATTACTTTCATTAAATGGCCAGAAAATCACTTAAATGTCTTCAAAAGGTCAAATGACCCCTAAAATTTTCCAAATTTTCACATGACAGTTGTATTAGTGCACGTTACACGTAGAAAAAAATTGAAGGGCCATAAGAGGAAGCTATCTCCCGTTCATCATCAAACATGCATTGTTCCCTCTCGGAACCATGAGCCTTCTAGTGAGTTGCTCCGGTTTGTGAGGGCTGTGTGTCCAAACTTTCGTCAAAGAGGCCAATTTTTTACCACATCATCTTGGTGGCATGGCATTACAACAAGCAAGGTTTCATGTTTTTCTGATCATTTTTTAATTTTTGGGAATTGAAATGCATGGCACTCCATGCATGTGTCCATGCCGTGAAACCAATATGTTTGAAAATTCCTTCAAATTTACTGCACATGGAATTAACTTGCCTACAAGTACACAAATATGATTTTTCAAACCGTTATGGTTAGCCGTTGCATGTACATCTAGTTCAAATTTGAATTACGGTCATTAAAGGGCTAGAAAATCACTTAAATGTCTTCAAAAGGTCATATGACTGTTGTATTAGTGCATGTTACATGTAGAAAAAATTGAAGGCCGTAAGAGGAAGCTATCTCCCGTTCGTCATCAAACATGCATTGTTCCCTCTTGGAACCACGAGCCTTCTAGTGAGTTCTTCGGTTTGTGAGGGTTGTGTGTCCAAACTTTCATCAAACAGGCCAATTTTTTACCACATCATCTTGGTGGCATGACATTACATCAAGCAAGGTTTCATGTTTTTCTGATCATTTTTTAATTTTTTGGAATTAAAATGCCATGGCACTACAGTCATGTGTCCATGCCGTGAGACCAATATGTTTAAAAATTCCTTCTAATTTACTGCACATGGAATTAACTCGCACACAAGTGCACAAATATGATTTTTCAAACCGTTATGGTTAGCCGTTGCATGTAGATGTAGTTCAAATTTGAATTACGGTCATTAAATGGATAGAAAATCACTTAAATGTCTTCAAAAGATCAAATGACCCGTGAAATTTTCCAAATTTTCACATGACAGTTGTATTAGTGCACATTACACATAGAAAAAAATTGAAGGCCGTAAGAGGAAGCTATCTCCCGTTCATCATCAAACATGCATTGTTCCCTCTCGGAACCACGAGCCTTCTAGTGAGTTGCTCCGGTTTGTGAGGGGTGTGTGTCCAAACTTTCGTCAAAGAGGCCAATTGTTTACCACATCAACTTGGTGGCATGGCATTACATCAAGCAAGGTTTCATGTTTTTTTGATCATTTCTTAATTTTTTGGAATTAAAATGCCATGGCACTCCATGAATGTGTCCATGCCGTGAGACCAATATGTTTGAAAATTCCTTCTAATTTACTGCACATGGAATTAACTCGCACACAAGTACACAAATATGATTTTTCAAACCGTTATGATTAGCCGTTGCATGTAGATGTGATTCAAATTTAAATTACGGTCATTAAATGGCTAGAAAATCACTTAAATGTCTTCCAAAGGTCAAATGACCCCTGAAATTTTCCAAATTCTCACAGGACAGTTGTATTAGTGCACGTTACACTTAGAAAAAAATTGAAGGCCGTAAGAGGAAGCTATCTCTCGTTCGTCATCAAACATGCATTGTTCCCTCTCAGAACCACGAGCCCTAGTGAGTTGCTCCGGTTTGTGAGGGGTGTGTGTCCAAATTTCGTCAAACAGGCCAATTTTTTTACCACATCATCTTGGTGGCATGACATTACATCAAGCAAGGTTTCATGTTTTTCTGATCATTTTTTAATTCTTTGGAATTAAAATGCCATGGCACTCCGTGTATGTGTCCATGCCATGAGACCAATATGTTTGAAAATTCCTTCTAATTTACTGCACATGGAATTAACTCGCACACAAGTACACAAATATGATTTTTCAAACCGTTATGGTTAGCCTTTGCATGTACATCTAGTTCAAATTTGAATTACTGTCATTAAATGGCTAGAAAATCACTTAAATGTCTTCAAAAGGTCAAATGACCCCTGAAATTTTCCAAATTTTCACATGATAGTTGTATTAGTGCATGTTACACGTAGAAACAAATTAAAGGCCGTAAGAGGAAGCTATCTCCCGTTCGTCATCAAACATGCATTGTTCCCTCTCGGAACCATGAGCCTTTTAGTGAGTTGCTCCAGTTTGTGAGGGGTGTGTGTCCAAACTTTTGTCAAAGAGGCCAATTTTTTACCACATCATCTTGGTGGCATGGCATTACATCAAGCAAGGTTTCATGTTTTTCTGATCATTTTGTAATTTTTTGGAATTAAAATGCCATGGCACTCCATGCATGTGTCCATGCCGTGAGACCAATATGTTTGAAAATTCCTTCGAATTTACTGCACATGGAATTAACTTGCACACAAGTACACAAATATGATTTTTCAAACCGTTATGCTTAGCCGTTGCATGTAGATGTAGTTTAAATTTAAATTACGTACATTAAATGGCAAGAAAATAACTTAAATGTCTTTAAAAGGTCAAATGACCCCTAAAATTTTCCAAATTTTCACATGACAGTTGTATTAGTGCACGTTACACGTAGAAAAAAATTGAAGGCCGTAAGAAGAAGCTATCTCCCGTTCGTCATCAAACATGCATTGTTCCCTCTCGGAACCACGAGCCTTCTAGTGAGTTGCTCCGGTTTGTGAGGGGTGTGTGTCCAAACTTTCGTCAAATAGGCCAAATTTTTTACCCCATCATCTTGGTGGCATGACATTACATCAAGCAAGGTTTAATGTTTTTCTGATCATTTTTTAATTTTTTGGAATTAAAATGCCATGGCACTCCATGCATGTGTCCATGCCGTGAGACCAATATGTTTGAAAATTCCTTCTAATTTACTGCACATGGAATTAACTCGCACACAAGTACACAAATATGATTTTTCAAACCGTTATGGTTAGCCGTTGCTTGTACATCTAGTTCAAATTTGAATTACTGTCATCAAATGGCTAGAAAATCACTTAAATGTCTTCAAAAGGTCAAATGACCCCTGAAATTTTCCAAATTTTCAAATGACTGTTGTATTAGTGCACGTCACACATAGAAAAAAATTGAAGGCCGTAAGAGGAAGCTATCTCCTGTTCGTCATCAAACATGCATTGTTCCCTCTCGGAACGACGAGCCTTCTAGTGAGTTGCTCCGGTTTGTGAGGTGTTTGCATCCAAACTTTCGTCAAACAGGCCAAATTTTTTACCACATCATCTTGGTGGCATGGCATTACATCAAGCAAGGTTTCATGTTTTTCTGATCATTTTTTAATTTTTTGGAATTAAAATGCCATGGCACTCCATGCATGTGTCCATGCCGTGAGACCAATATGTTTGAAAATTCCTTCGAATTTACTGCACATGGAATTAACTTGCACACAAGTACACAAATATGATTTTTCAAACCGTTATGCTTAGCCGTTGCATGTAGATGTAGTTTAAATTTAAATTACGTACATTAAATGGCAAGAAAATAACTTAAATGTCTTTAAAAGGTCAAATGACCCCTAAAATTTTCCAAATTTTCACATGACAGTTGTATTAGTGCACGTTACACGTAGAAAAAAATTGAAGGCCGTAAGAAGAAGCTATCTCCCGTTCGTCATCAAACATGCATTGTTCCCTCTCGGAACCACGAGCCTTCTAGTGAGTTGCTCCGGTTTGTGAGGGGTGTGTGTCCAAACTTTCGTCAAATAGGCCAAATTTTTTACCCCATCATCTTGGTGGCATGACATTACATCAAGCAAGGTTTAATGTTTTTCTGATCATTTTTTAATTTTTTGGAATTAAAATGCCATGGCACTCCATGCATGTGTCCATGCCGTGAGACCAATATGTTTGAAAATTCCTTCTAATTTACTGCACATGGAATTAACTCGCACACAAGTACACAAATATGATTTTTCAAACCGTTATGGTTAGCCGTTGCTTGTACATCTAGTTCAAATTTGAATTACTGTCATCAAATGGCTAGAAAATCACTTAAATGTCTTCAAAAGGTCAAATGACCCCTGAAATTTTCCAAATTTTCAAATGACTGTTGTATTAGTGCACGTCACACATAGAAAAAAATTGAAGGCCGTAAGAGGAAGCTATCTCCTGTTCGTCATCAAACATGCATTGTTCCCTCTCGGAACGACGAGCCTTCTAGTGAGTTGCTCCGGTTTGTGAGGTGTTTGCATCCAAACTTTCGTCAAACAGGCCAAATTTTTTACCACATCATCTTGGTGGCATGGCATTACATCAAGCAAGGTTTCATGTTTTTCTGATCATTTTTTAATTTTTTGGAATTAAAATGCCATGGCACTCCATGCATGTGTCCATGCCGTGAGACCAATATGTTTGAAAATTCCTTCTAATTTACTGCACATGGAATTAACTCGCACACAAGTGCACAAATATGATTTTTCAAACCGTTATGCTTAGCCGTTGCATGTAGATGTAGTTCAAATTTGAATTACGGTCATTAAATGGATAGAAAATCACTTAAATGTCTTCAAAAGGTCAAATGACCCGTGAAATTTTCCAAATTTTCACATGACAGTTGTATTAGTGCACATTACACATAGAAAAAAATTGAAGGCCGTAAGAGGAAGCTATCTCCCGTTCGTCATCAAACATGCATTGTTCCCTCTCGGAACCACGAGCCTTCTAGTGAGTTGCTCCGGTTTGTGAGGGGTGTGTGTCCAAACTTTCGTCAAAGAGGCCAATTGTTTACCACATCAACTTGGTGGCATGGCATTACATCAAGCAAGGTTTCATGTTTTTTTGATCATTTCTTAATTTTTTGGAATTAAAATGCCATGGCACTCCATGAATGTGTCCATGCCGTGAGACCAATATGTTTGAAAATTCCTTCTAATTTACTGCACATGGAATTAACTCGCACACAAGTACACAAATATGATTTTTCAAACCGTTATGATTAGCCGTTGCATGTAGATGTGATTCAAATTTAAATTACGGTCATTAAATGGCTAGAAAATCACTTAAATGTCTTCAAAAGGTCAAATAACCCCTGAAATTTTCCAAATTTTCACAGGACAGTTGTATTAGTGCACGTTACACTTAGAAAAAAATTGAAGGCCGTAAGAGGAAGCTATCTCCCGTTCGTCATCAAACATGCATTGTTCCCTCTCGGAACCACGAGCCTTCTAGTGAGTTGCTCCGGTTTGTGAGGGGTGTGTGTCCAAACTTTCGTCAAATAGGCCAATTTTTTTACCCCATCATCTTGGTGGCATGACATTACATCAAGCAAGGTTTAATGTTTTTCTGATCATTTTTTAATTTTTTGGAATTAAAATGCCATGGCACTCCATGCATGTGTCCATGCCGTGAGACCAATCTGTATGAAAATTCCTTCTAATTTACTGCACATGGAATTAACTCGCACACAAGTACACAAATATGATTTTTCAAACCGTTATTGTTAGCCCTTGCTTGTACATCTAGTTCAAATTTGAATTACTGTCATTAAATGGCTAGAAAATCACTTAAATGTCTTCAAAAGGTCAAATGACCCCTGAAATTTTCCAAATTTTCAAATGACTGTTGTATTAGTGCACGTTACACATAGAAAAAAATTGAAGGCCGTAAGAGGAAGCTATCTCCTGTTCGTCATCAAACATGCATTGTTCCCTCTCGGAACGACGAGCCTTCTAGTGAGTTGCTCCGGTTTGTGATGGGTTTGCATCCAAACTTTCGTCAAACAGGCCAACTTTGTTACCACATCATATTGGTGGCATGACATTACATCAAGCAAGGTTTCATATTTTTCTGATCATTTTTTAATTTTTTGGAATTAAAATGCCATGGCACTCCATGCATGTGTCCATGCCGTGAGACCAATATGTTTGAAAATTCCTTCTAATTTACTGCACATGGAATTAACTCGCACACAAGTACACAAATATGATTTTTCAAACCGTTATGGTTAGCCGTTGCATGTAGATTTAGTTCAATTTTGAATTACAGTCATTAAATGGCTAGAAAATCACTTAAATGACTTCAAAAGGTCAAATGACCCTTGAAATTTTCCAAATTTTCACATGACAGTTGTATTAGTGCATGTTACACGTAGAAAAAATTGAAGTTCGTCTGAGGAAGCTATCTCCCGTTCGTCATCAAACATGCATTGTTCCCTCTAGGAACCACGAGCCTTCTAGTGAGTTGCTCCGGTTTGTGAGGGGTGTGTGTCCAAACTTTCGTCAAACAGGCCAACTTTTTTACCACATCATCTTGGTGGCATGACATTACGTCAAGCAAGGTATCATGTTTTCCTGATCATTTTTTAGTTTTTTGGAATTAAAATGCCATGGCACTCCATGCATGTGTCCATGCTGTGAGACCAATATGTTTGAAAATTCCTTCTAATTTACTGCACATGGAATTAACTCGCACACAAGTACACAAATATGATTTTTCAAACCGTTATATTTAGCCATTGCATGTAGATGTAGTTCAAATTTGAATTACGGTCATTAAATGGCTAGAAAATCACTTAAATGTCTTCAAAAGGTGAAATGACCCTTGAAATTTTCCAAATTTTCACATGACAGTTGTATTAGTGCATGTTACACGTAGAAAAAAATTGAAGTTCGTATGAGGAAGCTATCTCCCATTCATCATAAAACATGCATTGTTCCCTCTAGGAACCACGAGCCTTCTAGTGAGTTGCTCCGGTTTGTGAGGGGTGTGTGTCCAAACTTTCGTCAAACAGGCCAACTTTTTTACCACATCATCTTGGTGGCATGACATTACATCAAGCAAGGTTTCATGTTTTTTTTGATCATTTTGTAATTTTTTGGAATTAGAATGCCATGGCACTCCATGCATGTGTCCATGCCGTGAGACCAATATGTTTGAAAATTCCTTCTAATTTACTGCACATGGAATTAACTCGCACACAAGTACACAAATATGATTTTTCAAACCATTATGGTTAGCCGTTGCATGTAGATGTAGTTCAAATTTGAATTACTGTCATTAAATGGCTAGAAAATCACTTAAATGTCTTCAAAAGGTCAAATGACCCCTAAAATTTTCCAAATTTTCACATGACAGTTGTATTAGTGCATGTTACACGTAGAAAAAAATTGAAGGCCATAAGAGGAAGCTTTCTCCCGTTCATCATCAAACATGCATTGTTCCCTCTCGGATCCACGAGCCTTCTAGTGAGTTGCTCCGGTTTGTGAGGGGTGTGTGTCCAAACTTTCGTCAAACATGCCAATTTTTTTACCACATCATCTTGGTGGCATGACATTACATCAAGCAAGGTTTCATGTTTTTCTGATCATTTTTTAATTTTTTGGAATTAAAATGCATGGCACTCCATGCATGTGTCCATGCCGTGAGACCAATATGTTTGAAAATTCCTTCGAATTTACTGCACAAGGAATTAACTCGCACACAAGTACACAAATATGATTTTTCAAACCATTATGCTTAGCCGTTGCATGTAGATGTAGTTTAAATTTAAATTACGTACATTAAATGGCTAGAAAATCACTTAAATGTCTTCAAAAGGTCAAATGACCCCTAAAATTTTCCAAATTTTCACATGACAGTTGTATTAGTGCACGTTACACGTAGAAAAAAATTGAAGGCCGTAAGAGGAAGCTATCTCCCGTTCGTCATCAAACATGCATTGTTCCCTCTCGGAACCACGAGCCTTCTAGTGAGTTGCTCCGGTTTGTGAGGGCTGTGTGTCCAAACTTTCGTCAAAGAGGCCAATTGTTTACCACATCATCTTGGTGGCATGGCATTACATCAAGCAAGGTTTCATGTTTTTCTGATCATTTTTTAATTTTTTGGAATTAAAATGCCATGGCACTCCATGCATGTGTCCATGCCGTGAGACCAATATGTTTGAAAATTCCTTCTAATTTACTGCACATGGAATTAACTCGCACACAAGTACACAAATATGATTTTCAAACCATTATGGTTAGCCGTTGCATGTGGATGTAGTTCAAATTTAAATTACGGTCATTAAATGGCTAGAAAATCACATAAATGTCTTCAAAAGGTCAAATGACCCCTAAAATTTTCCAAATTTTCACATGACAGTTGTATTAGTGCATGTTACATGTAGAAAAAAATTGAATGCCGTAAGAGGAAGCTATCTCCTGTTCGTCATCAAACATGCATTGTTCCCTCTCGGAACCACGAGCCTTCTAGTGAGTTGCTCCGGTTTGTGAGGGGTGTGTGTCCAAACTTTCGTCAAACATGCCAATTTTTTGGAATTGAAATGCATGGCACTCCATGCATGTGTCCATGCCGTGAAACCAATATGTTTGAAAATTCCTTCTAATTTACTGCACATGGAATTAACTCGCACACAAGTACACAAATATGATTTTTCAAACCGTTATGGTTAGCCGTTGCATGTACATCTAGTTCAAATTTGAATTACGGTCATTAAAGGGCTAGAAAATCACTTAAATGTCTTCAAAAGGTCAAATGACCTCTGAAATTTTCTAATTTTTCAGATGACAGTTGTATTAGTGCATGTTACACGTAGAAAAAATTGAAGGCCGTAAGAGGAAGCTATCTCCCGTTCATCATCAAACATGCATTGTTCCCTCTTGGAACCACGAGCCTTCTAGTGAGTTCTTCGGTTTGTGAGGGTTGTGTGTCCAAACTTTCGTCAAACAGGCCAATTTTTTTACCACATCATCTTGGTGGCATGACATTACCACAAGCAAGGTTTCATGTTTTTCTGATCATTTTTTTAATTTTTTGGAATTAAAATGCCATGGCACTACATTCATGTGTCCATGCCGTGAGACCAATATGTTTAAAAATTCCTTCTAATTTACTGCACATGGAATTAACTCGCACACAAGTGCACAAATATGATTTTTCAAACCGTTATGGTTAGCCGTTGCATGTAGATGTAGTTCAAATTTGAATTACTGTCATTAAATGGCTAGAAAATCACTTAAATGTCTTCAAAAGGTCAAATGACCCCTAAAAATTTCCAAATTTTCACATGACAGTTGTATTAGTGCACGTTACACGTAGAAAAAAATTGAAGCCATAAGAGGAAGCTATCTCCCGTTCGTCATCAAACATGCATTGTTCCCTCTCGGAACCACGAGCCTTCTAGTGAGTTGCTCCGATTTGTGATGGGTGTGTGTCCAAACATTCGTCAAACATGCCAATTTTTTTACCACATCATCTTGGTGGCATGACATTACATCAAGCAAGGTTTCATGTTTTTCTGATCATTTTTTAATTTTTTGGAATTAAAATGCATGGCACTCCATGCATGTGTCCATGCCGTGAGACCAATATGTTTGAAAATTCCTTCGAATTTACTGCACATGGAATTAACTCGCACACAAGTACACAAATATGATTTTTCAAACCATTATGCTTAGCCGTTGCATGTAGATGTAGTTTAAATTTAAATTAAGTACATTAAATGGCTAGAAAATCACTTAAATGTCTTCAAAAGTTCAAATGACCCCTAAAATTTTCGAAATTTTCACATGACAGTTGTATTAGTGCACGTTACACGTAGAAAAAAATTGAAGGCCGTAAGAGGAAGCTATCTCCCGTTCGTCATCAAACATGCATTGTTCCCTCTCGGAACCACGAGCCTTCTAGTGAGTTGCTCCGGTTTGTGAGGGCTGTGTGTCCAAACTTTCGTCAAAGAGGCCAATTTTTTACCACATCATCTTCGTGGCATGGCATTACATCAAGCAAGGTATCATGTTTTTCTGATCATTTTTTAATTTTTTGGAATTAAAATGCCATGGCACTCCATGCATGTGTCCATGCCGTGAGACCAATATGTTTGAAAATTCCTTCTAATTTACTGCACATGGAATTAACTCGCACACAAGTACACAAATATGATTTTTCAAACCATTATGGTTAGCCGTTGCATGTGGATGTAGTTCAAATTTAAATTACGGTCATTAAATGGCTAGAAAATCACATAAATGTCTTCAAAAGGTCAAATGACCCCTAAAATTTTCCAAATTTTCACATGACAGTTGTATTAGTGCATGTTACACGTAGAAAAAAATTGAATGCCGTAAGAGGAAGCTATCTCCTGTTCGTCATCAAACATGCATTGTTCCCTCTCGGAACCACGAGCCTTCTAGGGAGTTGCTCCGGTTTGTGAGGGGTGTGTGTCCAAACTTTCGTCAAACATGCCAATTTTTTTAATACATCATCTTGGTGGCATGACATTACATCAAGCAAGGTTTCGTGTTTTTCTGATCATTTTTTAATTTTTTGGAATTGAAATGCATGGCACTCCATGCATGTGTCCATGCCGTGAAACCAATATGTTTGAAAATTCCTTCTAATTTACTGCACATGGAATTAACTCGCACACAAGTACACAAATATGATTTTTCAAACCGTTATGGTTAGCCGTTGCATGTACATCTAGTTCAAATTTGAAGTACGGTCATTAAAGGGCTAGAAAATCACTTAAATGTCTTCAAAAGGTCAAATGACCTCTGAAATTTTCTAATTTTTCAGATGAGAGTTGTATTAGTGCATGTTACACGTAGAAAAAATTGAAGGCCGTAAGAGGAAGCTATCTCCCGTTCATCATCAAACATGCATTGTTCCCTCTTGGAACCACGAGCCTTCTAGTGAGTTCTTCGGTTTGTGAGGGTTGTGTGTCCAAACTTTCGTCAAACAGGCCAATTTTTTTACCACATCATCTTGGTGGCATGACATTACCACAAGCAAGGTTTCATGTTTTTCTGATCATTTTTTAATTTTTTGGAATTAAAATGCCATGGCACTACATTCATGTGTCCATGCCGTGAGACCAATATGTTTAAAAATTCCTTCTAATTTACTGCACATGGAATTAACTCGCACACAAGTGCACAAATATGATTTTTCAAACCGTTATGGTTAGCCGTTGCATGTAGATGTAGTTCAAATTTGAATTATGGTCATTAAATGGCTAGAAAATCACTTAAATGTCTTCAAAAGGTCAAATGACCCCTAAAAATTTCCAAATTTTCACATGACAGTTGTATTAGTGCACGTTACACGTAGAAAAAAATTGAAGCCATAAGAGGAAGCTATCTCCCGTTCGTCATCAAACATGCATTGTTCCCTCTCGGAACCACGAGCCTTCTAGTGAGTTGCTCCGGTTTGTGATGGGTGTGTGTCCAAACATTCGTCAAACATGCCAATTTTTTTACCACATCATCTTGGTGGCATGACATTACATCAAGCAAGGTTTCATGTTTTTCTGATCATTTTTTTATTTTTTGGAATTAAAATGCATGGCACTCCATGCATGTGTCCATGCCGTGAGACCGATATGTTTGAAAATTCCTTCGAATCTACTGCACATAGAATTAACTCGCACACAAGTACACAAATATGATTTTTCAAACCATTATGCTTAGCCGTTGCATGTAGATGTAGTTTAAATTTAAATTACGTACATTAAATGGCTAGAAAATCACTTAAATGTCTTCAAAAGTTCAAATGACCCCTAAATTTTTTGAAATTTTCACATGACAGTTGTATTAGTGCACGTTACACGTAGAAAAAAATTGAAGGCCGTAAGAGGAAGCTATCTCCCGTTCGTCATCAAACATGCATTGTTCCCTCTCGGAACCACGAGCCTTCTAGTGAGTTGCTCCGGTTTGTGAGGGCTGTGTGTCCAAACTTTCGTCAAAGAGGCCAATTTTTTACCACATCATCTTCGTGGCATGGCATTACATCAAGCAAGGTATCATGTTTTTCTGATCATTTTTTAATTTTTTGGAATTAAAATGCCATGGCACTCCATGCATGTGTCCATGCCGTGAGACCAATATGTTTGAAAATTCCTTCTAATTTACTGCACATGGAATTAAATCGCACACAAGTACACAAATATGATTTTTCAAACCATTATGGTTAGCCGTTGCATGTGGATGTAGTTCAAATTTAAATTACGGTCATTAAATGGCTAGAAAATCACATAAATGTCTTCAAAAGGTCAAATGACCCCTAAAATTTTCCAAATTTTCACATGACAGTTGTATTAGTGCATGTTACACGTAGAAAAAGATTGAATGCCGTAAGAGGAAGCTATCTCCTGTTCGTCATCAAACATGCATTGTTCCCTCTCGGAACCACGAGCCTTCTAGTGAGTTGCTCCGGTTTGTGAGGGGTGTGTGTCCAAACTTTCGTCAAACATGCCAATTTTTTTAATACATCATCTTGGTGGCATGACATTACATCAAGCAAGGTTTCATGTTTTTCTTATCATTTTTTAATTTTTTGGAATTGAAATGCATGGCACTCCATGCATGTGTCCATGCCGTGAAACCAATATGTTTGAAAATTCCTTCTAATTTACTGCACATGGAATTAACTCGCACACAAGTACACAAATATGATTTTTCAAACCGTTATGGTTAGCCGTTGCATGTACATCTAGTTCAAATTTGAATTACGGTCATTAAAGGGCTAGAAAATCACTTAAATGTCTTCAAAAGGTCAAATGACCTCTGAAATTTTCTAATTTTTCAGATGACAGTTGTATTAGTGCATGTTACACGTAGAAAAAATTGAAGGCCGTAAGAGGAAGCTATCTCCCGTTCATCATCAAACATGCATTGTTCCCTCTTGGAACCACGAGCCTTCTAGTGAGTTCTTCGGTTTGTGAGGGTTGTGTGTCCAAACTTTCGTCAAACAGGCCAATTTTTTTACCACATCATCTTGGTGGCATGACATTACCACAAGCAAGGTTTCATGTTTTTCTGATCATTTTTTAATTTTTTGGAATTAAAATGCCATGGCACTACATTCATGTGTCCATGCCGTGAGACCAATATGTTTAAAAATTCCTTCTAATTTACTGCACATGGAATTAACTCGCACACAAGTGCACAAATATGATTTTTCAAACCGTTATGGTTAGCCGTTGCATGTAGATGTAGTTCAAATTTGAATTATGGTCATTAAATGGCTAGAAAATCACTTAAATGTCTTCAAAAGGTCAAATGACCCCTAAAAATTTCCAAATTTTCACATGACAGTTGTATTAGTGCACGTTACACGTAGAAAAAAATTGAAGCCATAAGAGGAAGCTATCTCCCGTTCGTCATCAAACATGCATTGTTCCCTCTCGGAACCACGAGCCTTCTAGTGAGTTGCTCCGGTTTGTGATGGGTGTGTGTCCAAACATTCGTCAAACATGCCAATTTTTTTACCACATCATCTTGGTGGCATGACATTACATCAAGCAAGGTTTCATGTTTTTCTGATCATTTTTTTATTTTTTGGAATTAAAATGCATGGCACTCCATGCATGTGTCCATGCCGTGAGACCAATATGTTTGAAAATTCCTTCGAATCTACTGCACATGGAATTAACTCGCACACAAGTACACAAATATGATTTTTCAAACCATTATGCTTAGCCGTTGCATGTAGATGTAGTTTAAATTTAAATTACGTACATTAAATGGCTAGAAAATCACTTAAATGTCTTCAAAAGTTCAAATGACCCCTAAATTTTTTGAAATTTTCACATGACAGTTGTATTAGTGCACGTTACACGTAGAAAAAAATTGAAGGCCGTAAGAGGAAGCTATCTCCCGTTCGTCATCAAACATGCATTGTTCCCTCTCGGAACCACGAGCCTTCTAGTGAGTTGCTCCGGTTTGTGAGGGCTGTGTGTCCAAACTTTCGTCAAAGAGGCCAATTTTTTACCACATCATCTTCGTGGCATGGCATTACATCAAGCAAGGTATCATGTTTTTCTGAACATTTTTTAATTTTTTGGAATTAAAATGCCATGGCACTCCATGCATGTGTCCATGCCGTGAGACCAATATGTTTGAAAATTCCTTCTAATTTACTGCACATGGAATTAAATCGCACACAAGTACACAAATATGATTTTTCAAACCATTATGGTTAGCCGTTGCATGTGGATGTAGTTCAAATTTAAATTACGGTCATTAAATGGCTAGAAAATCACATAAATGTCTTCAAAAGGTCAAATGACCCCTAAAATTTTCCAAATTTTCACATGACAGTTGTATTAGTGCATGTTACACGTAGAAAAAGATTGAATGCCGTAAGAGGAAGCTATCTCCTGTTCGTCATCAAACATGCATTGTTCCCTCTCGGAACCACGAGCCTTCTAGTGAGTTGTTCCGGTTTGTGAGGGGTGTGTGTCCAAACTTTCGTCAAACATGCCAATTTTTTTAATACATCATCTTGGTGGCATGACATTACATCAAGCAAGGTTTCATGTTTTTCTGATCATTTTTTAATTTTTTGGAATTGAAATGCATGGCACTCCATGCATGTGTCCATGCCGTGAAACCAATATGTTTGAAAATTCCTTCTAATTTATTGCACATGGAATTAACTCACACACAAGTACACAAATATGATTTTTCAAACCGTTATGGTTAGCCGTTGCATGTACATCTAGTTCAAATTTGAATTACGGTCATTAAAGGGCTAGAAAATCACTTAAATGTCTTCAAAAGGTCAAATGACCTCTGAAATTTTCTAATTTTTCAGATGACAGTTGTATTAGTGCATGTTACACGTAGAAAAAATTGAAGGCCGTAAGAGGAAGCTATCTCCCGTTCATCATCAAACATGCATTGTTCCCTCTTGGAACCACGAGCCTTCTAGTGAGTTCTTCGGTTTGTGAGGGTTGTGTGTCCAAACTTTCGTCAAACAGGCCAATTTTTTTACCACATCATCTTGGTGGCATGACATTACCACAAGCAAGGTTTCATGTTTTTCTGATCATTTTTTAATTTTTTGGAATTAAAATGCCATGGCACTACATTCATGTGTCCATGCCGTGAGACCAATATGTTTAAAAATTCCTTCTAATTTGCTGCACATGGAATTAACTCGCACACAAGTGCACAAATATGATTTTTCAAACCGTTATGGTTAGCCGTTGCATGTAGATGTAGTTCAAATTTGAATTATGGTCATTAAATGGCTAGAAAATCACTTAAATGTCTTCAAAAGGTCAAATGACCCCTAAAATTTTCCAAATTTTCACATGACAGTTGTATTAGTGCACGTTACACGTAGAAAAAAATTGAAGCCATAAGAGGAAGCTATCTCCCGTTCGTCATCAAACATGCATTGTTCCCTCTCGGAACCACGAGCCTTCTAGTGAG
The DNA here is from genome assembly GCA_011799875.1 of Thinopyrum elongatum. Classification (NCBI taxonomy): domain Eukaryota; kingdom Viridiplantae; phylum Streptophyta; class Magnoliopsida; order Poales; family Poaceae; genus Thinopyrum; species Thinopyrum elongatum. The sequence goes on along the minus strand of CM022303.1, from coordinate 430,405,450 downwards.
TTGCTCCGGTTTGTGATGGGTGTGTGTCCAAACATTCGTCAAACATGCCAATTTTTTTACCACATCATCTTGGTGGCATGACATTACATCAAGCAAGGTTTCATGTTTTTCTGATCATTTTTTAATTTTTTGGAATTAAAATGCATGGCACTCCATGCATGTGTCCATGCCGTGAGACCAATATGTTTGAAAATTCCTTCGAATTTACTGCACATGGAATTAACTCGCACACAAGTACACAAATATGATTTTTCAAACCATTATGCTTAGCCGTTGCATGTAGATGTAGTTTAAATTTAAATTACGTACATTAAATGGCTAGAAAATCACTTAAAATCCATCAAAAGTTCAAATGACCCCTAAAATTTTCGAAATTTTCACATGACAGTTGTATTAGTGCACGTTACACGTAGAAAAAAATTGAAGGCCGTAAGAGGAAGCTATCTCCCGTTCGTCATCAAACATGCATTGTTCCCTCTCGGAACCACGAGCCTTCTAGTGAGTTGCTCCGGTTTGTGAGGGCTGTTTGTCCAAACTTTCGTCAAAGAGGCCAATTTTTTACCACATCATCTTCGTGGCATGGCATTACATCAAGCAAGGTATCATGTTTTTCTGATCATTTTTTAATTTTTTGGAATTAAAATGCCATGGCACTCCATGCATGTGTCCATGCCGTGAGACCAATATGTTTGAAAATTCCTTCTAATTTACTGCACATGGAATTAACTCGCACACAAGTACACAAATATGATTTTTCAAACCATTATGGTTAGCCGTTGCATGTGGATGTAGTTCAAATTATATTACGGTCATTAAATGGCTAGAAAATCACATAAATGTCTTCAAAAGGTCAAATGACCCCTAAAATTTTCCAAATTTTCACATGACAGTTGTATTAGTGCATGTTACACGTAGAAAAAAATTGAATGCCGTAAGAGGAAGCTATCTCCTGTTCGTCATCAAACATGCATTGTTCCCTCTCGGAACCACGAGCCTTCTAGTGAGTTGCTCCGGTTTGTGAGGGGTGTGTGTCCAAACTTTCGTCAAACATGCCAATTTTTTTACCACATCATCTTGGTGGCATGACATTACATCAAGCAAGGTTTCATGTTTTTCTGATCATTTTTTAATTTTTTATAATTGAAATGCATGGCACTCCATGCATGTGTCCATGCCGTGAAACCAATATGTTTGAAAATTCCTTCTAATTTACTGCACATAGAATTAATTCGCACACAAGTAAACAAATATGATTTTTCAAACCGTTATGGTTAGCCGTTGCATGTACATCTAGTTCAAATTTGAATTACGGTCATTAAAGGGCACGAAAATCACTTAAATGTCTTCAAAAGGTCAAATGACCCCTGAAATTTTCAAAATTTTCATATGACAGTTGTATTAGTGCATGTTACACGTAGAAAAAATTGAAGGCCGTAAGAGGAAGCTATCTCCCGTTCATCATCAAACATGCATTGTTCCCTCTTGGAACCACGACCCTTCTAGTGAGTTCTTCGGTTTGTGAGGGTTGTGTGTCCAAACTTTCGTCAAACAGGCCAATTTTTTTACCACATCATCTTGGTGGCATGACATTACCACAAGCAAGGTTTCATGTTTTTCTGATCATTTTTTAATTTTTTGGAATTAAAATGAAATGGCACTACATTCATGTGTCCATGCCGTGAGACCAATATGTTTAAAAATTCCTTCTAATTTACTGCACATGGAGTTAACTCGCACACAAGTGCACAAATCTGATTTTTCAAACCGTTATGGTTAGCCGTTGCATGTAGATGTAGTTCAAATTTGAATTACGGTCATTAAATGGCTAGAAAATCACTTAAATGTCTTCAAAAGGTCAAATGACCCCTAAAATTTTCCAAATTTTCACATGACAGTTGTATTAGTGCACGTTACACCTTCTAGTGAGTTGCTCCGGTTTGTGAGGGGTGTGTGTCCAAACTTTCGTCAAACATGCCAATTTTTTTACCACATCATCTTGGTGGCATGACATTACATCAAGCAAGGTTTCATGTTTTTCTGATCATTTTTTAATTTTTTGGAATTAAAATGCATGGCACTCCACGCATGTGTCCATGCCGTGAGACCAATATGTTTGAAAATTCCTTCGAATTTACTGCACATGGAATTAACTCGCACACAAGTACACAAATATGATTTTTCAAACCATTATGCTTAGCCGTTGCATGTAGATGTAGTTTAAATTTAAATTACGTACATTAAATGGCTAGAAAATCACTTAAATGTCTTCAAAAGGTCAAATGACCCCTAAAATTTTCCAAATTTTCACATGACAGTTGTATTAGTGCACGTTACACGTAGAAAAAAATTGAAGGCCGTAAGAGGAAGCTATCTCCCGTTCGTCATCAAACATGCATTGTTCCCTCTCGGAACCACGAGCCTTCTAGTGAGTTGCTCCGGTTTGTGAGGGCTGTGTGTCCAAACTTTCGTCAAAGAGGCCAATTTTTTACCACATCATCTTGGTGGCATGGCATTACATCAAGCAAGGTTTCATGTTTTTCTGATCATTTTTTAATTTTTTATAATTGAAATGCATGGCACTCCATGCATGTGTCCATGCCGTGAAACCAATATGTTTGAAAATTCCTTCTAATTTACTGCACATAGAATTAACTCGCACACAAGTAAACAAATATGATTTTTCAAACCGTTATGGTTAGCCGTTGCATGTACATCTAGTTCAAATTTGAATTACGGTCATTAAAGGGCTAGAAAATCACTTAAATGTCTTCAAAAGGTCAAATGACCCCTGAAATTTTCAAAATTTTCATATGACAGTTGTATTAGTTCATGTTACACGTAGAAAAAATTGAAGGCCGTAAGAGGAAGCTATCTCCCGTTCATCACCAAACATGCATTGTTCCCTCTTGGAACCACGACCCTTCTAGTGAGTTCTTCGGTTTGTGAGGGTTGTGTGTCCAAACTTTCGTCAAACAGGCCAATTTTTTTACCACATCATCTTGGTGGCATGACATTACCACAAGCAAGGTTTCATGTTTTTCTGATCATTTTTTAATTTTTTGGAATTAAAATGAAATGGCACTACATTCATGTGTCCATGCCGTGAGACCAATATGTTGAAAGATTCCTTCTAATTTACTGCACATGGAATTAACTCGCACACAAGTGCACAAATATGATTTTTCAAACCGTTATGGTTAGCCGTTGCATGTAGATGTAGTTCAAATTTGAATTACGGTCATTAAATGGCTAGAAAATCACTTAAATGTCTTCAAAAGGTCAAATGACCCCTAAAATTTTCCAAATTTTCACATGACAGTTGTATTAGTGCACGTTACACGTAGAAAAAAATTGAAGGCCATAAGAGGAAGCTATCTCCCGTTCGTCATCAAACATGCATTGTTCCCTCTCGAAACCACGAGCCTTCTAGTGAGTTGCTCCGGTTTGTGAGGGGTGTGTGTCCAAACTTTCGTCAAACATGCCAATTTTTTTACCACATCATCTTGGTGGCATGACATTACATCAAGCAAGGTTTCATGTTTTTCTGATCATTTTTTAATTTTTTGGAATTAAAATGCATGGCACTCCACGCATGTGTCCATGCCGTGAGACCAATATGTTTGAAAATTCCTTCGAATTTACTGCACATGGAATTAACTCGCACACAAGTACACAAATATGATTTTTCAAACCATTATGCTTAGCCGTTGCATGTAGATGTAGTTTAAATTTAAATTACGTACATTAAATGGCTAGAAAATCACTTAAATGTCTTCAAAAGGTCAAATGACCACTAAAATTTTCCAAATTTTCACATGACAGTTGTATTAGTGCATGTTACACGTAGAAAAAAATTGAAGGCCGTAAGAGGAAGCTATCTCCCGTTCGTCATCAAACATGCATTGTTCCATCTCGGAACCACGAGCCTTCTAGTGAGTTGCTCCGGTTTGTGAGGGCTGTGTGTCCAAACTTTCGTCAAAGAGGCCAATTTTTTACTACATCATCTTGGTGGCATGGCATTACATCAAGCAAGGTTTCATGTTTTTCTGATCATTTTTTAATTTTTTGGAATTAAAATGCCATGGCACTCCATGCATGTGTCCATGCCGTGAGATCAATATGTTTGAAAATTCCTTCTAATTTACTGCACATGGAATTAACTCGCACACTAGTACACAAATATGATTTTTCAAACCGTTATGGTTAGCCGTTGCATGTAGATGTAGTTCAAATTTAAATTACGGTCATTAAATGGCTAGAAAATCACTTAAATGTCTTCAAAAGGTCAAATGACCCCTAAAACTTTCCAAATTTTCACATGACAGTTGTATTAGTGCATGTTACACGTAGAAAAAAATTGAATGCCTTAAGAGGAAGCTATCTCCCGTTCGTCATCAAACATGCATTGTTCCCTCTCGGAACCACGAGCCTTCTAGTGAGTTGCTCCGGTTTGTGAGGGGTGTGTGTCCAACTTTCGTCAAACATGCCAATTTTTTTACCACATCATCTTGGTGGCATGACATTACATCAAGCAAGGTTTCATGTTTTTCTGATCATTTTTTAATTTTTTGGAATTGAAATGCATAGCACTCCATGCATGTGTCCATGCCGTGAAACCAATATGTTTCAAAATTCCTTCTAATTTACTGCACATGGAATTAACTCTCACACAAGTAAACAAATATGATTTTTCAAACCGTTTTGGTTAGCCGTTGCATGTACATCTAGTTCAAATTTGAATTACGGTCATTAAAGGGCTAGAAAATCACTTAAATGTCTTCAAAAGGTCAAATGACCCCTGAAATTTTCAAAATTTTCATATGACAGTTGTATTAGTGCATGTTACATGTAGAAAAAATTGAAGGCCGTTAGAGGAAGCTATCTCCCGTTCGTCATCAAACATGCATTGTTCCCTCTTGGAACCACGAGCCTTCTAGTGAGTTCTTCGGTTTGTGAGGGTTGTGTGACCAAACTTTCGTCAAACAGGCCAATTTTTTTACCACATCATCTTGGTGGCATGACATTACATCAAGCAAGGTTTCATGTTTTTCTGATCATTTTTTAATTTTTTGGAATTAAAATGCCATGGCACTACATTCATGTGTCCATGCCGTGAGACCAATATGTTTAAAAATTCCTTCTAATTTACTGCACATGGAATTAACTCGCACACAAGTGCACAAATATGATTTTTCAAACCGTTATGGTTAGCCGTTGCATGTAGATGTAGTTCAAATTTGAATTATGGTCATTAAATGGCTAGAAAATCACTTAAATGTCTTCAAAAGGTCAAATGACCCGTGAAATTTTCCAAATTTTCTCATGACAGTTTTATTAGTGCACATTACACGTAGAAAAAAATTGAATGCCGTAAGAGGAAGCTATCTCCCGTTCGTCATCAAACATGCATTGTACCCTCTCGGAACCACGAGCCTTCTAGTGAGTTGCTCCGGTTTGTGAGGGGTGTGTATCCAAACTTTCGTCAAACAGGCCAACTATGATTTTTCAAAACATTATGGTTAGCCGTTGCATCTAGATGTAGTTCAAATTTGAATTACGGTCATTAAATGGCTAGAAAATCACTTAAATGTCTTCAAAAGGTCAAATGACACCTAAAATTTTCCAAATTTTCACATGACAGTTGTATTTGTGCACGTTACACGTAGAAAAGAATTGAAGGCCGTAAGAGGATGCTATATCCCGTTCGTCATCAAACATGCATTGTTGCCTCTCGGAACCACGAGCCTTCTAGTGAGTTGCTCCGGTTTGTGAGGGGTGTGTGTCCAAACTTTCGTCAAAGAGGCCAATTTTTTACCACATCAACTTGGTGGCATGGCATTACATCAAGCAAGGTTTCATGTTTTTTTGATCATTTTTTAATTTTTTGGAATTAAAATGCCATGGCACTCCATGAATGTGTCCATGCCGTGAGACCAATATGTTTGAAAATTCCTTCTAATTTACTGCAGATGGAATTAACTCGCACACAAGTACACAAATATGATTTTTCAAATCTTTATGATTAGCCGTTGCATGTAGATGTAATTCAAATTTAAATTACGGTCATTAAATGGCTAGAAAATCACTTAATTGTCTTCAAAAGGTCAAATGACCCCTGAAATTTTCCAAATTTTCACAGGACAGTTGTATTAGTGCACGTTACACGTAGAAAAAAATTAAAGGCCGTAAGAGGAAGCTATCTCCCGTTCGTCATCAAACATGTATTGTTCCCTCTCAGAACCACGAGCCCTAGTGAGTTGCTCCGGTTTGTGAGGGGTGTGTGTCCAAATTTCGTCAAACAGGCCAATTTTTTTACCACATCATCTTGGTGGCATGACATTACATCAAGCAAGGTTTCATGTTTTTCTGGTCATTTTTTAATTTTTTGGAATTAAAATGCCATGGCACTCCATGTTTGTGTCCATGCCATGAGACCAATATGTTTGAAAATTCCTTCTAATTTACTGCACATGGAATTAACTCGCACACAAGTATACAAATATGATTTTTCAAACCGTTATGGTTAGCTGTTGAATGTACATCTAGTTCAAATTTGAATTACTGTCACTAAATGGCTAGAAAATCACTTAAATATCTTCAAAAGGTCAAATGACCCCTGAAATTTTCCAAATTTTCACATGACAGTTGTATTAGTGCATGTTACACGTAGAAACAAATTGAAGGCCGTAAGAGGAAGCTATCTCCCGTTCGTCATCAAACATGCATTGTTCTCTCTCGGAACCATGAGCCTTTTAGTGAGGTTCTCCAGTTTGTGAGGGGTGTGTGTCCAAACTTTCGTCAAAGAGGCCAATTTTTTACCACATCATCTTGGTGGCATGACATTACATCAAGCAAGGTATCATGTTTTTTTGATCATTTTTTTAGTTTTTTGGAATTAAAATGCCATGGCACTCCATGCATGTGTCCATGCTGTGAGACCAATATGTTTCAAAATTCCTTCTAATTTACTGCACATGGAATTAACTCGCACACAAGTACACAAATATGATTTTTCAAACCATTATGGTTAGCCGTTGCATGTAGATGTAGTTTAAATTTGAATTACGGTCATTAAATGGCTAGAAAATCAGTTAAATGTCTTTAAAAGGTCAAATGACCCCTAAAATTTTCCAAATTTTCACATGACAGTTGTATTAGTGCACGTTACACGTAGAAAAAAATTGAAGGCCGTAAGAGGAAGCTATCTCCCGTTCGTCATCAAACATGCATTGTTCCCTCTCGGAACCACGAGCCTTCTAGTGAGTTGCTCCGGTTTGTGAGGGGTGTGTGTCCAAACTTTCCTCATATAGGCCAATTTTTTTACCCCATCATCTTGGTGGCATGACATTACATCAAGCAAGGTTTCATGTTTTTCTGATCATTTTTTAATTTTTTGGAATTAAAATGCCATGGCACTCCATGCATGTGTCCATGCCTTGAGGCCAATATGTTTGAAAATTCCTTCTAATTTACTGACCATGGAATTAACTCGCACACAAGTACACAAATATGATTTTTCAAACCGTTATGGTTAGCCGTTGCTTGTACATCTTGTTCAAATTTGAATTACTGTCATTAAATGGCTAGAAAATCACTTAAATGTCTTCAAAAGGTCAAATGACCCGTGAAATTTTCCAAATTTTCACATGACTGTTGTATTAGTGCACATTACACATAGAAAAAAATTGAAGGCCGTAAGAGGAAGCTATCTCCTGTTCGTCATCAAACATGCATTGTTCCCTCTCGGAACGACGAGCCTTCTAGTGAGTTGCTCCAGTTTGTGAGGGGTTTGCGTCCAAACTTTCGTCAAACAGGCCAACTTTTTTACCACATCATCTTGGTGGCATGACATTACATCAAGCAAGGTTTCATATTTTTCTGATCATTTTTTAATTTTTTGGAATTAAAATGCCATGGCACTCCATGCATGTGTCCATGCAGTGAGACCAATATGTTTGAAAATTCCTTCTAATTTACTGCACATGGAATTAACTCGCACACAAGTACACAAATATGATTTTCCAAACCGTTATGGTTAGCCGTTGCATGTAGATTTAGTTCAAATTTGAATTACAGTCATTAAATGGCTAGAAAATCACTTAAATGACTTCAAAAGGTCAAATGACCCTTGAAATTTTCCAAATTTTCACATGACAGTTGTATTAGTGCATGTTACACGTAGAAAAAATTGAAGTTCGTATGAGGAAGCTATCTCCCGTTCGTCATCAAACATGCATTGTTCCCTCTAGGAACCACGAGCCTTCTAGTGAGTTGCTCCGGTTTGTGAGGGGTGTGTGTCCAAACTTTCATCAAACAGGCTAACTTTTTTACGACATCATCTTGGTGGCATGACATTACATCAAGCAAGGTATCATGTTTTTTTGATCATTTTTTTAGTTTTTTGGAATTAAAATGCCATGGCACTCCATGCATGTGTCCATGCTGTGAGACCAATATGTTTCAAAATTCCTTCTAATTTACTGCACATGGAATTAACTCGCACACAAGTACACAAATATGATTTTTCAAACCATTATGGTTAGCCGTTGCATGTAGATGTAGTTTAAATTTGAATTACGGTCATTAAATGGCTAGAAAATCAGTTAAATGTCTTTAAAAGGTCAAATGACCCCTAAAATTTTCCAAATTTTCACATGACAGTTGTATTAGTGCACGTTACACGTAGAAAAAAATTGAAGGCCGTAAGAGGAAGCTATCTCCCGTTCGTCATCAAACATGCATTGTTCCCTCTCGGAACCACGAGCCTTCTAGTGAGTTGCTCCGGTTTGTGAGGGGTGTGTGTCCAAACTTTCCTCATATAGGCCAATTTTTTTACCCCATCATCTTGGTGGCATGACATTACATCAAGCAAGGTTTCATGTTTTTCTGATCATTTTTTAATTTTTTGGAATTAAAATGCCATGGCACTCCATGCATGTGTCCATGCCTTGAGGCCAATATGTTTGAAAATTCCTTCTAATTTACTGACCATGGAATTAACTCGCACACAAGTACACAAATATGATTTTTCAAACCGTTATGGTTAGCCGTTGCTTGTACATCTTGTTCAAATTTGAATTACTGTCATTAAATGGCTAGAAAATCACTTAAATGTCTTCAAAAGGTCAAATGACCCGTGAAATTTTCCAAATTTTCACATGACTGTTGTATTAGTGCACATTACACATAGAAAAAAATTGAAGGCCGTAAGAGGAAGCTATCTCCTGTTCGTCATCAAACATGCATTGTTCCCTCTCGGAACGACGAGCCTTCTAGTGAGTTGCTCCAGTTTGTGAGGGGTTTGCGTCCAAACTTTCGTCAAACAGGCCAACTTTTTTACCACATCATCTTGGTGGCATGACATTACATCAAGCAAGGTTTCATATTTTTCTGATCATTTTTTAATTTTTTGGAATTAAAATGCCATGGCACTCCATGCATGTGTCCATGCAGTGAGACCAATATGTTTGAAAATTCCTTCTAATTTACTGCACATGGAATTAACTCGCACACAAGTACACAAATATGATTTTCCAAACCGTTATGGTTAGCCGTTGCATGTAGATTTAGTTCAAATTTGAATTACAGTCATTAAATGGCTAGAAAATCACTTAAATGACTTCAAAAGGTCAAATGACCCTTGAAATTTTCCAAATTTTCACATGACAGTTGTATTAGTGCATGTTACACGTAGAAAAAATTGAAGTTCGTATGAGGAAGCTATCTCCCGTTCGTCATCAAACATGCATTGTTCCCTCTAGGAACCACGAGCCTTCTAGTGAGTTGCTCCGGTTTGTGAGGGGTGTGTGTCCAAACTTTCATCAAACAGGCTAACTTTTTTACGACATCATCTTGGTGGCATGACATTACATCAAGCAAGGTATCATGTTTTTTTGATCATTTTTTTAGTTTTTTGGAATTAAAATGCCATGGCACTCCATGCATGTGTCCATGCTGTGAGACCAATATGTTTCAAAATTCCTTCTAATTTACTGCACATGGAATTAACTCGCACACAAGTACACAAATATGATTTTTCAAACCATTATGGTTAGCCGTTGCATGTAGATGTAGTTTAAATTTGAATTACGGTCATTAAATGGCTAGAAAATCAGTTAAATGTCTTTAAAAGGTCAAATGACCCCTAAAATTTTCCAAATTTTCACATGACAGTTGTATTAGTGCACGTTACACGTAGAAAAAAATTGAAGGCCGTAAGAGGAAGCTATCTCCCGTTCGTCATCAAACATGCATTGTTCCCTCTCGGAACCACGAGCCTTCTAGTGAGTTGCTCCGGTTTGTGAGGGGTGTGTGTCCAAACTTTCCTCATATAGGCCAATTTTTTTACCCCATCATCTTGGTGGCATGACATTACATCAAGCAAGGTTTCATGTTTTTCTGATCATTTTTTAATTTTTTGGAATTAAAATGCCATGGCACTCCATGCATGTGTCCATGCCTTGAGGCCAATATGTTTGAAAATTCCTTCTAATTTACTGACCATGGAATTAACTCGCACACAAGTACACAAATATGATTTTTCAAACCGTTATGGTTAGCCGTTGCTTGTACATCTTGTTCAAATTTGAATTACTGTCATTAAATGGCTAGAAAATCACTTAAATGTCTTCAAAAGGTCAAATGACCCGTGAAATTTTCCAAATTTTCACATGACTGTTGTATTAGTGCACATTACACATAGAAAAAAATTGAAGGCCGTAAGAGGAAGCTATCTCCTGTTCGTCATCAAACATGCATTGTTCCCTCTCGGAACGACGAGCCTTCTAGTGAGTTGCTCCAGTTTGTGAGGGGTTTGCGTCCAAACTTTCGTCAAACAGGCCAACTTTTTTACCACATCATCTTGGTGGCATGACATTACATCAAGCAAGGTTTCATATTTTTCTGATCATTTTTTAATTTTTTGGAATTAAAATGCCATGGCACTCCATGCATGTGTCCATGCAGTGAGACCAATATGTTTGAAAATTCCTTCTAATTTACTGCACATGGAATTAACTCGCACACAAGTACACAAATATGATTTTCCAAACCGTTATGGTTAGCCGTTGCATGTAGATTTAGTTCAAATTTGAATTACAGTCATTAAATGGCTAGAAAATCACTTAAATGACTTCAAAAGGTCAAATGACCCTTGAAATTTTCCAAATTTTCACATGACAGTTGTATTAGTGCATGTTACACGTAGAAAAAATTGAAGTTCGTATGAGGAAGCTATCTCCCGTTCGTCATCAAACATGCATTGTTCCCTCTAGGAACCACGAGCCTTCTAGTGAGTTGCTCCGGTTTGTGAGGGGTGTGTGTCCAAACTTTCATCAAACAGGCTAACTTTTTTACGACATCATCTTGGTGGCATGACATTACATCAAGCAAGGTATCATGTTTTTTTGATCATTTTTTTAGTTTTTTGGAATTAAAATGCCATGGCACTCCATGCATGTGTCCATGCTGTGAGACCAATATGTTTCAAAATTCCTTCTAATTTACTGCACATGGAATTAACTCGCACACAAGTACACAAATATGATTTTTCAAACCATTATGGTTAGCCGTTGCATGTAGATGTAGTTTAAATTTGAATTACGGTCATTAAATGGCTAGAAAATCAGTTAAATGTCTTCAAAAGGTTAAATGACCCCTAAAATTTTCCAAATTTTCACATGACACTTGTATTAGTGCATGTTACACGTAGAAAAAAATTGAAGGCCGTAATAGGAAGCTATCTCCCGTTCGTCATCAAACATGCATTGTTCCCTCTCGGAACCACGAGCCTTCTAGTGAGTTGCTCCGGTTTGTGAGGGGTGTGTGTCCAAACTTTCGTCAAATAGGCCAATTTTTTTACCCCATCATCTTGGTGGCATGACATTACATCAAGCAAGGTTTCATGTTTTTCTGATCATTTTTTAATTTTTTGGAATTAAAATGCCATGGCACTCCATGCATGTGTCCATGCCGTGAGACCAATATGTTTGAAAATTCCTTCTAATTTACTGACCATGGAATTAACTCGCACACAAGTACACAAATATGATTTTTCAAACCGTTATGGTTAGCCGTTGCTTGTACATCTAGTTCAAATTTGAATTACTGTCATTAAATGGCTAGAAAATCACTTAAATGTCTTCAAAAGGTCAAATGACCCGTGAAATTTTCCAAATTTTCACATGACTGTTGTATTAGTGCACATTACACATAGAAAAAAATTGAAGGCCGTAAGAGGAAGCTATCTCCTGTTCGTCATCAAACATGCATTGTTCCCTCTCGGAACGACGAGCCTTCTAGTGAGTTGCTCCGGTTTGTGAGGGGTTTGCGTCCAAACTTTCGCCAAACAGGCCAACTTTTTTACCACATCATCTTGGTGGCATGACATTACATCAATCAAGGTTTCATGTTTTTCTGATCATTTTTTAATTTTTTGGAATTAAAATGCCATGGCACTCCATGCATGTGTCCATGCAGTGAGACCAATATGTTTGAAAATTCCTTCTAATTTACTGCACATGGAATTAACTCGCACACAAGTACACAAATATGATTTTTCAAACCGTTATAGTTAGCCGTTGCGTGTAGATGTAGTTCAAATTTGAATTACGGTCATTAAGTGGTTAGAAAATCACTTAAATGTCTTCAAAAGGTCAAATGACCCGTGAAATTTTGCAAATTTTTACATGACAGTTCTATTAGTGCACGTTACACATAGAAAAAAAATTGAAGTTCGTAAGAGGAAGCTATCTACCGTTCGTCATCAAACATGCATTGTTCTCTCTCGGAACAACGAGCCTTCTAGTGAGTTGCTCCGGTTTGTTAGGGGTGTGTGTCCAAACTTTCGTCAAAAAGGCCAACTTTTTTACCACATCATCTTGGTGGCATGAAATTACATCAAGCAAGGTTTCATGTTTTTCTGATCATTTTTTAATTTTTTTGAATTAAAATGCCATGGCACTCCATGCATGTGTCCATGCCATGAGACCAATATGTTTAAAAATTCCTTCTAATTTACTGAACATGGAATTAACTCGCACACAAGTACACAAATATGATTTGTCAAACCGTTATGGTTAGCCATTGCATGTAGATGTAGTTCAAATTTGAATTACGGTCATTAAATGGGTAGAAAATCAATTAAATGTCTTTAAATGGTCAAATGACCCTTGAATTTTTCCAAATTTTCACATGACAGTTGTATTAGTGCACGTTACACGTAAAAAAAATTGAAGTTCGTATGAGGAAGCAATATCCCGTTCGTCATCAAACATGCATTGTTCCCTCTAGGAACCACGAGCCTTCTAGTGAGTTGCTCCGGTTTGTGAGGGGTGTGTGTCCAAACTTTCGTCAAAGAGGCCAATTTTTTACCACATCTTCTTGGTGGCATGGCATTACATCAAGCAAGGTTTCATGTTTTTCTGATCATTTTGTAATTTTTTGGAATTAAAATGCCATGGCACTCCATGCATGTGTCCATGCCGTGAGACCAATATGTTTGAAAATTCCTTCAAATTTACTGCACATGGAATTAACTCGCACACAAGTACACAAATATGATATTTCAAACCGTTATGCTTAGCCGTTGCTTGTAGATGTAGTTTAAATTTAAATTACGTACATTAAATGGCAAGAAAATAACTTAAATGTCTTTAAAAGGTCAAATGACCCCTAAAATGTTCCAAATTTTCACATGACAGTTGTATTAGTGCACGTTACACGTAGAAAAAAATTGAAGGCCGTAAGAGGAAGCTATCTCCCGTTCGTAATCAAACATGCATTGTTCCCTCTCGGAACCACGAGCCTTCTAGTGAGTTGCTCCGGTTTGTGAGGGGTGTGTGTCCAAACTTTCGTCAAACAGGCCAAGTTTTTTCCCACATCATCTTGGTGGCATGAAATTACATCAAGCAAGGTTTCATGTTTTTGTTTTCATTTTTTTAATTTTTTGGAATTAAAATGCCATGGCACTCCATGGATGTGTCCATGCCGTGAGACCAATATGTTTGAAAATTCCTTCTAATTTACTGCACATGGAATTAACTCGCACACAAGTACACAAATATGATTTTTCAAACCATTATGGTTAGCCATTGCATGTAGATGTAGTTCAAATTTGAATTACGGTCATTAAATGGCTAGAAAATCACTTAAATGTCTTCAAAAGGTCAAATGACCCCTAAAATTTTCCAAATGTTCACATGACAGTTGTATTAGTGCACGTTACACGTAGAAAAAAATTGAAGGCCGTAAGAGGAAGCTATCTCCCGTTCTTCATCAAACATGCATTGTTCCCTCTCGGAACCACGAGCCTTCTAGTGAGTTGCTCCGGTTTGTGAGGGGTGTGTGTCCAAACTTTCGTCAAACAGGCCAACTTTTTTACCACATCATCTTGGTGGCATGACATTACATCAAGCAAGGTTTCATGTTTTTCTGATCATTTTTTAATTTTTTGGAATTAAAATGCCATGGCACTCCATGCATGTGTCCATGCCGTGAGACCAATATGTTTGAAAATTCCTTCTAATTTACTGCACATGGAATTAACTCGCACACAAGTACACAAATATGATTTTTCAAACCGTTATGGTTAGACGTTGCATGTAGATGTAGTTCAAATTTGAATTACGGTCAATAAATGTCTAGAAAATCACTTAACTATCTTCAAAAGGTCAAATGACCCCTGAAATTTTCCAAATTTTCACATGATAGTTCTATTAGTGCACGTTACACGTAGAAAAAAATTGAAGGATGTAAGAGGAGTCTATCTTCCGTTCGTCATCAAACATGCATTGTTCCCTCTCAGAACCACGAACCTTCTAGTGAGTTGCTCCGGTTTGTGAGGGGTGTGTGTCCAAACTTTCGTCAAACAGGCCTAGTTTTTTCCCACATCATCTTGGTGGCATGAAATTACATCAAGCAAGGTTTCATGTTTTTGTTTTCATTTTTTTAATTTTTTGGAATTAAAATGCCATGGCCATCCATGCATGTGTCCATGCCGTGAGACCAATATGTTTGAAAATTCCTTCTAATTTACTGCACATGGAATTAACTCGCACACAAGTACACAAATATGATTTTTCAAACCATTATGGTTAGCCATTGCATGTAGATGTAGTTCAAATTTGAATTACGGTCATTAAATGGCTAGAAAATCACTTAAATGTCTTCAAAAGGTCAAATGACCCCTAAAATTTTCCAAATGTTCACATGACAGTTGTATTAGTGCACGTTACACGTAGAAAAAAATTGAAGGCCGTAAGAGGAAGCTATCTCCCGTTCTTCATCAAACATGCATTGTTCCCTCTCGGAACCACGAGCCTTCTAGTGAGTTGCTCCGGTTTGTGAGGGGTGTGTGTCCAAACTTTCGTCAAACAGGCCAACTTTTTTACCACATCATCTTGGTGGCATGACATTACATCAAGCAAGGTTTCATGTTTTTCTGATCATTTTTTAATTTTTTGGAATTAAAATGCCATGGCACTCCATGCATGTGTCCATGCCGTGAGACCAATATGTTTGAAAATTCCTTCTAATTTACTGCACATGGAATTAACTCGCACACAAGTACACAAATATGATTTTTCAAACCGTTATGGTTAGCCGTTGCATGTAGATGTAGTTCAAATTTGAATTACGGTCATTAAATGGCTAGAAAATCACTTAAATGTCTTTAAATGGTCAAATGACCCTTGAATTTTTCCAAATTTTCACATGATAGTTGTATTAGTGCATGTTACACATATTAAAAAATTGAAGTTCGTATGAGGAAGCAATATCCCGTTCGTCATCAAACATGCATTGTTCCCTCTAGGAACCACGAGCCTTCTAGTGAGTTGCTCCGGTTTCTGAGGGGTGTTTGTCTAAACTTTCGTCAAACAGGCCAATTTTTTTTACCCCATCATCTTGGTGGCATGAAATTACATCAAGCAAGGTTTCATGTTTTTCTTTTCATTTTTTTAATTTTTTGGAAATAAAATGCCATGGCACTCCATGCATGTGTCCATGCCGTGAGACCAATATGTTTGAAAATTCCTTCTAATTTACTGCACATGGAATTAACTCGGACACAAGTACACAAATATGATTTTTCAAACCGTTATGGTTAGCCGTTGCATGTAGATGTAGTTCAAATTTGAATTACGGTCATTAAATGGCTAGAAAATCACTTAACTGTCTTCAAAAGGTTAAATGACCCCTAAAATTTTCCAAATGTTCACATGACAGTTGTATTAGTGCACGTTACACGTAGAAAAAAAATTGAAGGCCGTAAGAGGAAGCTATCTCCCGTTCGTCATCAAACATGCATTGTTCCCTCTCGGAACAACGAGCCTTCTAGTGAGTTGCTCCGGTTTGTGAGGGGTGTGTGTCCAAACTTTCGTCAAACAGGCCAATTTTTTTACCACATCATCTTGGTGGCATGACATCACATCAAGCAAGGTTTCATGTTTTTCTCATCATTTTTTAATTTTTTGGAATTAAAATGCCATGGCACTCCATGCATGTGTCCATGCCGTGAGACCAATATGTTTTAAAATTCCTTCTAATTTACTGCACATGGAATTAACTCGCACACAAGTACACAAATATGATTTTTCATACCGTTATGGTTAGCCGTTGCATGTAGATGTAGTTCAAATTTGAATTACGGTCATTAAATGGCTAGAAAATCACTTAAATGTCTTTAAATGGTCAAATGACCCTTGAATTTTTCCAAATTTTCACATGATAGTTGTATTAGTGCATGTTACACATAGAAAAATATTGAAGTTCGTATGAGGAAGCAATATCCCGTTCGTCATCAAACATGCATTGTTCCCTCTAGGAACCACGAGCCTTCTAGTGAGTTGCTCCGGTTTTTGAGGGGTGTTTGTCTAAACTTTCGTCAAACAGGCCAATTTTTTTTACCCCATCATCTTGGTGGAATGACATTACATCAAACAAGGTTTCATGTTTTTCTGATTATTTTTTAAGTTTTTGGAATTAAAATGCCATGGCACTCCATGCATGTGTCCATGCCGTGAGACCAATATGTTTGAAAATTCCTTCTAATTTACTGCACATATAATTAACTCGCACACAAGTACACAAATATGATTTTTCAAACCGTTATGGTTAGCCGTTGCATGTACATCTAGTTCAAATTTGAATTACAGTCATTAAATGGCTAGAAAATCACTTAAATGTCTTCAAAAGGTCAAATGACCCCTGAAATTTTCCAAATTTTCAAATGACAGTTCTACTGGTGCACGTTACACGTAGAAAAAAATTGAAGGCCATAAGAGGAAGCTATCTCCCGTTCGTCATCAAACATGCATTGTTCCCTCTCGGAACTACGAGCCTTCTAGTGAGTTGCTCCGATTTGTGAGGGGTTTGCGTCCAAACTTTCGTCAAACAGGCCAACTTTTTTACCACATCATCTTGGTGGCATGACATTACATCAAGCAAGGTTTCATGTTTTTTTGATCATTTTTTAATTTTTTGGAATTAAAATGCCATGGCACTCCATGCATGTGTCCATGCCGTGAGACCAATATGTTTCAAAATTCCTTCTAATTTACTGCACATGGAATTAACTCGCACACAAGTACACAAATATGATTTTTCAAACCGTTTTGGTTAGCCGTTGCATGTAGATGTAGTTCAAATTTGAATTACGGTCATTAAATGGCTAGAAAATCACTTAACTGTCTTCAAAAGGTCAAATGACCCCTAAAATTTTCCAAATTTTCACATGACAGTTGTATTAGTGCATGTTACACGTAGAAAAAATTGAAATTCGTATGAGGAAGCTATCTCCCGTTCATCATCAAACATGCATTGTTACCTCTCGGAACCACGAGCATTCTAGTGAGTTGCTCCGGTTTGTGAGGGGTGTGTGTCCAAACTTTCGTCAAACAGGCCAAGTTTTTTACCACATCATCTTGGTGGCATGACATTACATCAAGCAAGGTAACATGTTTTTCTGATCATTTTTTAGTTTTTTGGAATTAAAATGCCATGGCACTCCATGCATCTGTCCATGCTGTGAGACCAATATGTCTGAAAAATCCTTCTAATTTACTGCACATGGAATTAACTCACACACAAGTACACAAATATGATTTTTCAAACCATTATGGTTAGCCGTTGCATGTAGATGTAGTTCAAATTTGAATTACGGTCATTAAATGGCTAGCAAATTAGTTAAATGTCTTCAAAAGGTTAAATGATCCCTAAAATTTTCCAAATTTTCACATGACAGTTGTATTAGTGCATGTTACACTTAGAAAAAAATTGAAGGCCGTAATAGGAAGCTATCTCCCGTTCGTCATCAAACATGCATTGTTCCCTCTCGGAACCACGAGCCTTCTAGTGAGTTGCTCCGGTTTGTGAGGGGTGTGTGTCCAAACATTCGTCAAACAGGCCAACTTTTTTACCACATCATCTTGGTGCCATGACATTACATCAAGCAAGGTTTCATGTTTTTCTGATCATTTTTTAATTTTTTGGAAATAAAATGCCATGGCACTCCATGCATGTGTCCATGCCGTGAGACCAATATGTTTGAAAATTCCTTCTAATTTACTGCACATGGAATTAACTCGGACACAAGTACACAAATATGATTTTTCAAACCGTTATGGTTAGCCGTTGCATGTAGATTTAGTTCAAATTTGAATTACGGTCATTAAATGGCTAGAAAATCACTTAACTGTCTTCAAAAGGTCAAATGACCCCTAAAATTTTCCAAATGTTCACATGACAGTTGTATTAGTGCATGTTACACGTAGAAAAAAAATTGAAGGCCGTAAGAGGAAGCTATCTCCCGTTCGTCATCAAACATGCATTGTTCCCTCTCGGAACCACGAGCCTTCTAGTGAGTTGCTCCGGTTTGTGAGGGGTGTGTGTCCAAACTTTCGTCAAACAGGCCAATTTTTTTACCACATCATCTTGGTGGCATGACATTACATCAAGCAAGGTTTCATGTTTTTCTTATCATTTTTTAATTTTTTGGAATTAAAATGCCATGGCACTCCATGCATGTGTCCATGCCGTGAGACCAATATGTTTTAAAATTCCTTCTAATTTACTGCACATGGAATTAACTCGCACACAAGTACACAAATATGATTTTTCATACCGTTATGGTTAGCCGTTGCATGTAGATGTAGTTCAAATTTGAATTACGGTCATTAAATGGCTAGAAAATCACTTAAATGTCTTTAAATGGTCAAATGACCCTTGAATTTTTCCAAATTTTCACATGATAGTTGTATTAGTGCATGTTACACATAGAAAAATATTGAAGTTCATATGAGGAAGCAATATCCCGTTCGTCATCAAACATGCATTGTTCCCTCTAGGAACCACGAGCCTTCTAGTGAGTTGCTCCGGTTTGTGAGGGGTGTTTGTCTAAACTTTCGTCAAACAGGCCAATTTTTTTTACCCCATCATCTTGGTGGAATGACATTACATCAAACAAGGTTTCATGTTTTTCTGATTATTTTTTAAGTTTTTGGAATTAAAATGCCATGGCACTCCATGCATGTGTCCATGCCGTGAGACCAATATGTTTGAAAATTCCTTCTAATTTACTGCACATATAATTAACTCGCACACAAGTACACAAATATGATTTTTCAAACCGTTATGGTTAGCCGTTGCATGTACATCTAGTTCAAATTTGAATTACTATCATTAAATGGCTAGAAAATC
Source organism: Thinopyrum elongatum (assembly GCA_011799875.1). Classification (NCBI taxonomy): domain Eukaryota; kingdom Viridiplantae; phylum Streptophyta; class Magnoliopsida; order Poales; family Poaceae; genus Thinopyrum; species Thinopyrum elongatum. The sequence goes on along the minus strand of CM022303.1, from coordinate 430,385,755 downwards.
ACTTAAATGTCTTCAAAAGGTCAAATGACCCCTGAAATTTTCCAAATTTTCAAATGACAGTTCTACTAGTGCACGTTACACGTAGAAAAAAATTGAAGGCCATAAGAGGAAGCTATCTCCCGTTCGTCATCAAACATGCATTGTTCCCTCTCGGAACTACGAGCCTTCTAGTGAGTTGCTCCGATTTGTGAGGGGTTTGCGTCCAAACTTTCGTCAAACAGGCCAACTTTTTTACCACATCATCTTGGTGGCATGACATTACATCAAGCAAGGTTTCATGTTTTTCTGATCATTTTTTAATTTTTTGGAATTAAAATGCCATGGCACTCCATGCATGTGTCCATGCCGTGAGACCAATATGTTTGAAAATTCCTTCTAATTTACTGCACATGGAATTAACTCGCACACAAGTAATCAAATATGATTTTTCAAACCGTTATGGTTAGCCGTTGCATGTAGATGTAGTTCAAATTTGAATTACGGTCATTAAATGGCTAGAAAATCACTTAACTGTCTTCAAAAGGTCAAATGACCCCTAAAATTTTACAAATTTTCAAATGACAGTTCTATTAGTGCACGTTACACGTAGAAAAAAATTGAAGGCCGTAAGAGGAGGCTATCTCCCGTTCGTCATCAAACATGCATTGTTCCCTCCCGGAACCACGAGCCTTCTAGTGAGTTGCTCCGGTTTGTTAGGGGTGTGTGTCCAAACTATCGTCAAACAGGCCAATTTTTTTACCACATCATCTTGGTGGCATGACATTACATCAAGCAAGGTTTCATGTTTTTCTGATCATTTTTTGATTTTTTGGAATTAAAATGCATGGCACTCCTTGCATGTGTCCATGCCGTGAAACCAATATGTTTGAAAATTCCTTCTAATTTACTGAATATGGAATTAACTCGCACACAAGTACACAAATATGATTTTTCAAACCGTTATGGTTAGCCGTTGCATGTACATCTAGTTCAAATTTGAATTACGGTCATTAAATGGCTAGAAAATCACTTAAATGTCTTCAAAAGGTCAAATGACCCCTGAAATTTTCAAAATTTTCAGATGACAGTTGTATTACTGCATGCTACATGTAGAAAAAATTAAACGCCGTAAGAGGAAGCTATCTCCCGTTCGTCATCAAACATGCATTGTTCCCTCTTGGAACCACGAGCCTTCTAGTGAGTTCTCCGGTTTGTGAGGGTTATGTGTCCAAACTTTCGTCAAACAAGCCAATTTTTTTACCACATCATCTTGGTGGCATGACATTACATCAACCAAGGTTTCATGTTTTTCTGATCATTTTTTAATTTTTTGGAATTAAAATGCCATGGCACTCCATGCATGTGTCCGTGCCGTGAGACCAATATGTTTGAAAATTCCTTCTAATTTACTGCACATGGAATTAACTCGCACACAAGTACACAAATATGATTTTTTTCAAACCGTTATGGTTAGTCGTTGCATGTAGATGTAGTTCAAATTTAAATTACGGTCATTAAATGGCAAGAAAATCACTTAAGTGGCTTCAAAAGGTCAAATGACCCCTGAAATTTTCCAAATTTTCACATGACAGTTGTATTAGTGCACGTTACACGTAGAAAAAATGTAATGCCATAAGAGGAAGCTATCTCCCGTTCGTCATCAAACATGCATTGTTCCCTCTCGGAACCACGAGCCTTCTAGTGAGTTGCTCCGGTTTGTGAGGGGTGTGTGTCCAAACTTTTGTCAAACAGGCCAATTTTTTTCCACATCATCTTGGTGGCATGACATTACATCAAGCAAGGTTTCATGTTTTTCTGATCATTTTTTAATGTTTTGGAATTAAAATGCATGGCACTCCATGCATGTGTCCATGCCGTGAAACCAATATGTTTGAAAATTCCTTCTAATTTACTGCACATAGAATTAACTCGCACACAAGTACACAAATATGATTTTTCAAACCGTTATGGTTAGCCGTTGCATGTGCATCTAGTTCAAATTTGAATTACGGTCATTAAATGGCTAGAAAATCACTTAAATTAATGTCTTCAACAGGTCAAATGACCCCTGAAATTTTCAAAATTTTGATATGACAGTTGTATTAGTGCATGCTACACGTAGAAAAAATTGAAGGCCGGAAGAGTAAGCTATCTCCCGTTCGTCATCAAACATGCATTGTTCCCTCTTGGAACCACGAGCCTTCTAGTGAGTTCTCCGGTTTGTGAGGGTTATGTGTCCAAACTTTCGTCAAAGAGGCCAATTTTTTTACCACATCATCTTGGTGGCATGACATTACATCAAGCAAGGTTTCATGTTTTTCTGATCAATTTTTAATTTTTTGGATTTAAAATGCCATGGCACTCCATGCATGTGTCCATGCCGTGAGACCAATGTGTTTGAAAATTCCTTCTAATTTACTGCACATGGAATTAACTCGCACACAAGTACACAAATATGATTTTTCAAACCGTTATGGTTAGCCGTTGCATGTAGATGTAGTTCAAATTTGAATTACGGTCATTAAATGGCTATAAAATCACATAACTGTATTCAAAAGGTCAGATGACCGCTAAAATTTTCCAAATTTTCACATGACAGTTCTATTAGTGCATGTTACACGTAGAAAAAAATTGAAGGCCGTAAGAGGAAGCAATCTCCCGTTTGTCATCAAACATGCATTGTTCCCTCTCGAAACCACGAGCCTTCTAGTGAGTTGCTCCGGTTTGTGAGGGTTGTGTGTCCAAACTTTCGTCAAACAGGCCAATTTTTTTACCACATCATCTTGGTGGCTTGATATTACATCAAGCAAGGTTTCATGTTTTTCTGATCATTTTTTAATTTTTTGGCATTAAAATGCCATGGCACTCCATGCATGTGTCCATGCCGTGAGACCAATATGTTTGAAAATTCCTTCTAATTTACTGCACATGGAATTAACTCGCACACAAGTACACAAATATGATTTTTCAAACCGTTATGGTTAGCCGTTGCATGTAGATGTAGTTCAAATTTGAATTACGGTCATTAAATGGCTAGAAAATCACTTAACTGTCTTCAAATGGTCAAATGACCCCTAAAATTTTCCAAATTTTCACATGACAGTTCTATTAGTGCACGTTACACGTAGAAAAAAATTGAAGGCCGTAAGGGGAGGCTATCTCCCGTTCGTCATCAAACATGCATTGTTCCCTCGCGGAACCACGAGCCTTCTAGTGAGTTGCTCCGGTTTGTGAGGGGTGTGTGTCCAAACTTTCGTCAAACAGGCCAAATTTTTTACCAAATCATCTTGGTGGCATGACATTACATCAAGCAAGGTTTCATGTTTTTCTTTTCATTTTTTAATTTTTTGGAATTAAAATGCCATGGCACTCCATGCATGTGTCCATGCCGTGAGACCAATATGTTTGAAAATTCCTTCTAATTTACTGCACATGGAATTAACTCGCACACAAGTACACAAATATGATTTTTCAAACGATTATGGTTAGCCGTTGCATGTAGATGTAGTTCAAATTTAAATTACGGTCATTAAATGGCTAGAAAATCACTTAAATGTCTTCAAAAGGTCAAATGACCCCTAAAATTTTCCAAATGTTCACATGACAGTTGTATTAGTGCACGTTACACGTAGAAAAAAATTGAAGGCCGTAAGAGGAAGCTATCTCCCGTTCTTCATCAAACATGCATTGTTCCCACTCGGAACCACGAGCCTTCTAGTGAGTTGCTCCGGTTTGTGAGGGGTGTGTGTCCAAACTTTCGTCAAACATGCCAATTTTTTTACCACATCATCTTGGTGGCATGACATTACATCAAGCAAGGTTTCATATTTTTCTGATCATTTTTTTAATTTTTTGGAATTAAAATGCATGGCACTCCATGCATCTGTCCATGCCGTGAAACCAATATGTTTGAAAATTCCTTCTAATTTACTGCACATGGAATTAACTCGCACACAAGTACACAAATATGATTTTTCAAACCATTATGGTTAGCCGTTGCATGTACATCTAGTTCAAATTTGAATTACGGTCATTAAATGGCTAGAAAATCACTTAAATGTCTTCAAAAGGTCAAATGACCCCTGAAATTTTCAAAATTTTCATATGACAGTTGTATTAGTGCATGCTACACGTAGAAAAAATTGAAGGCCGTAAGAGGAAGCTATCTCCTGTTCGTCATCAAACATGCATTGTTCCCTCTTGGAACCACGAGCCTTCTAGTGAGTTCTCCGGTTTGTGAGGGTTATGTGTCCAAACTTTCGTCAAACAGGCCAATTTTTTTACCACATCATCTTGGTGGCATGACCTTACATCAACCAAGGTTTCATGTTTTTCTGATCATTTTTAAATTTTTTGGAATTGAAATGCCATGGCACTCCATGCATGTGTCCATGCCGTGAGACCAATATGTTTGAAAATTCCTTCTAATTTACTGCACATGGAATTAACTCGCACACAAGTACACAAATATGATTTTTTCAAACCGTTATGGTTAGCCGTTGCATGTAGATGTAGTTTAAATTTGAATTACGGTCATTAAATGGCTAGAAAATCAGTTAAATATCTTTAAAATGTCAAATGACCCCTGATATTTTGCAAATTTTGACACGACAGTTGTATTAGTGCACGTTACAAGTAGAAAAAAAATGAAGGCCGTAAGAGGAAGCTATCTCCCGTTTGTCATGAAACATGCATTGTTCCCTCTCGGAACCACGAGCCTTCTAGTGAGTTGCTCCGGTTTGTGAGGGGTGTGTGTCCAAACTTTCGTCAAACAGGCCAATTTTTTTACCACATCATCTTGGTGGCATGACATTACATCGAGCAAGGTTTAATGTTTTTCTGATCATTTTTTAATTTTTTGGAATTAAAATACCATGGCACTCCATGCATGTGTCCATGCCATGAGACCATTATGTTTGAAAATTCCTTCTAATTTACTGCACATGGAATTAACTCGCACACAAGTACACAAATAGGATTTTTCAAACTGTTATGGTTAGCCTTCTCATGTACATCTAGTTCTAATTTGAAATACTGTCATTAAATGGCTAGAAAATCACTTAAATGTCTTCAAAAGGTCAAATGACCCCTGAACTTTTCCAAATTTTCACATGACAGTTGTATTATTGCACGTTACACGTAGAAACAAATTGAAGGCCGTAAGAGGAAGCTATCTCCCGTTCGTCATCAAACATGCATTGTTCCCTCTCGAAACCACGAGCCTTCTAGTGAGTTGCTCCTGTTTGTGAGGGGTGTGTGTCCAAACTTTTGTCAAACAGGCCAATTTTTTTACCACATCATCTTGGTGGCATGACATTATATCAAGCAAGGTTTCATGTTTTTCTGATCATTTTAAAATTTTTTGGAATTAAAATGCCATGGCACTCCATGCATGTGTCCATGCCGTGAGACCAATATGTTTGAAAATTCCTTCTAATTTACTACACATGGAATTAACTCGCACACAAGTACACAAATATGATTTTTCAAACCGTTATGGTTAGCCGTTGCATGTACATCTAGTTCAAATTTGAATTACTATCATTAAATGGCTAGAAAATCACTTAAATGTCTTCAAAATGTCAAATGACCCCTGAAATTTTCCAAATTTTCACATGACAGTTGTATTATTGCACGTTACACGTAGAAACAAATTGAAGGCCGTAAGAGGAAGCTATCTCCCGTTCGTCATCAAACATGCATTGTTCCCTCTCTGAACCACGAGCATTCTAGTGAGTTGCTCCTGTTTGTGAGGGCTGTGTGTCCAAACTTTCGTCAAAGAGGCCAATTTTTTACCACATCATCTTGGTGGCATGGCATTACATCAAGCAAGGTTTCATGTTTTTCTGATCATTTTTTAATTTTTTGGAATTAAAATGCCATGGCACTCCATGCATGTGTCCATCCCGTGAGACCAATATGTTTGAAAATTCCTTCTAATTTACTGCACATGGAATTAACTCGCACACAAATATGATTTTTTAAACCGTTATGGTTAGCCGTTGCATGTAGATGTAGTTCAAATTTGAATTACGGTCATTAAATTGCTAGAAAATCACTTAAATGTCTTCAAAAGGTGAAATGACCCCTGAAATTTTCCAAATTTTCACATGACAGTTGTATTAGTGCATGTTACACGTAGAAAAAAATTGAAGGCCGTAAGAGGAAGCTATTTCCCGTTCATCATCAAACATGCATTGTTCCCTCTCGGAACCACGAGCCTTCTAGTGAGTTGCTTCGGTTTGTGAGGGGTGTGTGTCCAAACTTTCGTCAAATAGGCCAACTTTTTTACCACATCATCTTGGTGGCATGACATTACATCAAGCAAGGTTTCATGTTTTTCTGATCATTTTTTAATTTTTTGGAATTAAAATGCCATGGCACTCCATGCATGTGTACATGCCGTGAGACCAATAAGTTTGAAAATTCCTTCTAATTTACTGCACATGGAATTAACTCGCACACAAGTAAACAAATATGATTTTTCAAACCGTTATGGTTAGCCGTTGCATGTACAACTAGTTCAAATTTGAATTACGGTCATTAAATGGCTAGAAAATCATTTAAATGTCTTCAAATGGTCAAATGACCCCTGAAATTTTCCAAATTTTCACATGACAGCTGTATTAGTGCATGTTACACGTAGAAAAAAATTGAAGGCCGCAGGAGGAAGCTATCTCCCGTTCGTCATCAGACATGCATTGTTCCCTCTCGGAACCACGAGCCTTCTAGTGAGTTGCTCCGGTTTGTGAGGGTTGTTTGTCTAAACTTTCGTCACAGAGGCCAATTTTTTACCACATCATCTTGGTGGCATGGCATTACATCAAGCAAGGTTTCATGTTTTTCTGATCATTTTTTTATTTTTTGGAATTAAAATGCCATGGCACTCCATGCATGTGTCCATGCCATGAGACCAATATGTTTGAAAATTCCTTCTAATTTACTGCACATGGAATTAACTCGCACACAAATATGATTTTTTAAACCGTTATGGTTAGCCGTTGCATGTAGATGTAGTTCAAATTTGAATTACGGTCATTAAATTGCTAGAAAATCACTTAAATGTCTTCAAAAGGTGAAATGACCCCTGAAATTTTCCAAATTTTCACATGACAGTTGTATTAGTGCATGTTACACGTAGAAAAAAATTGAAGGCCGTAAGAGGAAGCTATTTCCCGTTCATCATCAAACATGCATTGTTCCCTCTCGGAACCACGAGCCTTCTAGTGAGTTGCTTCGGTTTGTGAGGGGTGTGTGTCCAAACTTTCGTCAAACAGGCCAACTTTTTTACCACATCATCTTGGTGGCATGACATTACATCAAGCAAGGTTTCATGTTTTTCTGATCATTTTTTAATTTTTTGGAATTAAAATGCCATGGCACTCCATGCATGTGTACATGCCGTGAGACCAATATGTTTGAAAATTCCTTCTAATTTACTGCACATGGAATTAACTCGCACACAAGTACACAAATATGATTTTTCAAACCGTTATGGTTAGCCGTTGCATGTACATCTAGTTCAAATTTGAATTACGGTCATTAAATGGCTAGAAAATCATTTAAATGTCTTCAAATGGTCAAATGACCCCTGAAATTTTCCAAATTTTCACATGACAGCTGTATTAGTGCATGTTACACGTAGAAAAAAATTGAAGGCCGCAAGAGGAAGCTATCTCCCGTTCGTCATCAGACATGCATTGTTCCCTCTCGGAACCACAAGCCTTCTAGTGAGTTGCTCCGGTTTGTGAGGGCTGTGTGTCTAAACTTTCGTCACAGAGGCCAATTTTTTACCACATCATCATGGTGGCATGGCATTACATCAAGCAAGGTTTCATGTTTTTCTGATCATTTTTTTATTTTTTGGAATTAAAATGCCATGGCACTCCATGCATGTGTCCATGCCGTGAGACCAATATGTTTGAAAATTCTTTCTAATTTACTACACATGGAATTAACTCACACACAAGTACACAAATATGATTTTTCAAACCGTTATGGTTAGCCGTTGCATGTACATCTAGTTCAAATTTGAATTACTGTCATTAAATGGCTAAAAAATGACTTAAATGTCTTCAAAATATCAAATGACCCCTGAAATTTTCCAAATTTTCACATGACAGTTGTATTAGTGCACGTTACACGTAGAAACAAATTGAAGGCCGTAAGAGGAAGCTATCTCCCGTTCGTCATCAAACATGCATTGTTCCCTCTCGGAACCACGAGCCTTCTAGTGAGTTGCTCCGGTTTGTGAGGGGTGTGTGTCCAAACTTTCGTCAAACAGGCCAATTTTTTTACCACATCATCTTGGTGGCATGGCATTACATCAAGCAAGGTTTTATGTTTTCCTGATCATTTTTTAAGTTTTTGGAATTAAAATGCATGGCACTCCATGCATGTGTCCATGCCATGAGACCAATATGTTTGAAAATTCATTCTAATTTACTGCACATGGAATTAACTCACACACAAGTACACAAATATGATTTTTCAAACTATTATGGTTAGCCGTTGCATGTACATCTAGTTCAAATTTGAATTACTGTCATTAAATGGCTAGAAAATCACTTAAATGTCTTTAAAAGGTCAAATGACCCCTGAATTTTTTCAAATTTTCTCATGACAGTTGTATTAGTGCAGGTAAGACGTAGAAAAAAATTGAAGGCTGTAAGAGGAAGCTATCTCCCGTTCGTCATCAAACATGCATTGTTCCCTCTAGGAACCACGAACCTTATAGTGAGTTGCTACGGTTTGTGAGGGGTGTGTGTCCAAACTTTCACCAAACAGGCCAATTTTTTTACCACATCATCTTGGTGACATGACATTACATCAAGGAAGGATTCATGTTTTTCTGATCATTTTTTAATTTTTTGGAATTAAAATGCCATGGCACTACATGCATGTGTCCATGCCGTGAGACCAATATGTTTAAAAATTCGTTCTAATTTACTGCACATGGAATTAACTCGCACACAAGTGCACAAATATGATTTTTCAAACCGTTATGGTTAGCCGTTGCATGTAGATGTAGTCCAAATTTGAATTACGGTCATTAAATGGCTAGAGAATCACTTAAATGTCTTCAAAAGGTCAAATTACCCCTGAAATTTTCCAAATTTTCACATGACAGTTGTATTAGTGCACATTACACGTAGAAAAAAATTGAAGGCCGTAAGAGGAAGCTATCTCCCGTTCGTCATCAAACATGCATTGGTCCCTCTCGGAACCACGAGCCTTCTAGTGAGTTGCTCCGGTTTGTGAGGGGTGTGTGTCCAAACTTTAGTCAAAGAGGCCAATTTTTTACCACATCATCTTGGTGGCATGGCATTACATCAAGCAAGGTTTCATGTTTTTCTGATCATTTTGTAATTTTTTGGAATTAAAATGCCATGGCACTCCATGCATGTGTCCATGCCATGAGACCAATATGTTTGAAAATTCCTTCTAATTTACTGCACATGGAATTAACTCGCACACAAGTACACAAATATGGTTTTTCAAACGATTATGGTTAGCCGTTGCATGTAGATGTAGTTCAAATTTAAATTACGGTCATTAAATGGCTAGAAAATCACTTAAATGTCTTCAAAAGGTCAAATGACCCCTAAAATTTTCCAAATGTTCACATGATAGTTGTATTAGTGCACGTTACACGTAGAAAAAAATTGAAGGCCGTAAGAGGAAGCTATCTCCCGTTCTTCATCAAACATGCATTGTTCCCACTCGGAACCACGAGCCTCCTAGTGAGTTGCTCCGGTTTGTGAGGGGTGTGTGTCCAAACTTTCGTCAAACATGCCAATTTTTTTACCACATCATCTTGGTAGCATGACATTACATCAAGCAAGGTTTCATGTTTTTCTGGTCATTTTTTAATTTTTTGGAATTAAAATGCATCGCACTCCATGCATCTGTCCATGCCGTGAAACCAATATGTTTGAAAATTCCTTCTAATTTACTGCACATGGAATTAACTCGCACACAAGTACACAAATATGATTTTTCAAACCGTTATGGTTAGCCGTTGCATGTACATCTAGTTCAAATTTGAATTACGGTCATTAAATGGCTAGAAAATCACTTAAATGTCTTCAAAAGGTCAAATGACCCCTGAAATTTTCAAAATTTTCATATGACAGTTGTATTAGTGCATGCTACACGTAGAAAAAATTGAAGGCCGTAAGAGGAAGCTATCTCCTGTTCGTCATCAAACATGCAATGTGCCCTCTTGGAACCACGAGCCTTCTAGTGAGTTCTCCGGTTTGTGAGGGTTATGTGTCCAAACTTTCGTCAAACAGGCCAATTTTTTTACCACATCATCTTGGTGGCATGACCTTACATCAACCAAGGTTTCATGTTTTTCTGATCATTTTTTAATTTTTTCGAATTAAAATGCCATGGCACTCCATGCATATGTCCATGCCGTGAGACCAATATGTTTCAAAATTGCTTCTAATTTTGCTGCACATGGAATTAACTCGCACACAAGTACACAAATATGATTTTTCAAACCGTTATGGTTAGTCGTTGCATGTAGATGTAGTTCAAATTTGAATTACGGTCATTAAATGGCTAGAAAATCACTTAACTGTCTTCAAAAGGTCAAATGACCCCTGAAATTTTCCAAATTTTCACATGACAGTTGTATTAGTGCATGTTACACGTAGAAAAAAATTGAAGGCCGTAAGAGGAAGCTATTTCCCGTTCATCATCAAACATGCATTGTTCCCTCTCGGAACCACGAGCCTTCTAGTGAGTTGCTTCGGTTTGTGAGGGGTGTGTGTCCAAACTTTCGTCAAACAGGCCAACTTTTTTACCACATCATCTTGGTGGCATGACATTACATCAAGCATGGTTTCATGTTTTTCTGATCATTTTTTAATTTTTTGGAATTAAAATGCCATGGCACTCCATGCATGTGTCCATGCCGTGAGACCAATATGTTTGAAAATTCCTTCTAATTTACTGCACATGGAATTAACTCGCACACAAGTACACAAATATGATTTTTCAAACTGTTATGGTTAGCCGTTGCATGTACATCTAGTTCAAATTTGAATTACGGTCATTAAATGGCTAGAAAATCACTTAAATGTCTTCAAATCGTCAAATGACCCCTGAAATTTTCCAAATTTTCACATGACAGCTGTATTAGTGCATGTTACACGTAGAAAAAAATTGAAGGCCGCAAGAGGAAGCTATCTCCCGTTCGTCATCAAACATGCATTGTTCCCTCTCGGAACCACGAGCCTTCTAGTGAGTTGCTCCGGTTTGTGAGGGCTGTGTGTCTAAACTTTCGTCAAAGAGGCCAATTTTTTACCACATCATCTTGGTGGCATGGCATTACATCAAGCAAGGTTTCATGTTTTTCTGATCATTTTTTTATTTTTTGGAATTAAAATGCCATGGCACTCCATGCATGTGTCCATGCCGTGAGACCAATATGTTTGAAAATTCCTTCTAATTTACTACACATGGAATTAACTCACACACAAGTACACAAATATGATTTTTCAAACCATTATGGTTAGCCGTTGCATGTACATCTAGTTCAAATTTGAATTACTGTGATTAAATGGCTAAAAAATCACTTAAACGTCTTCAAAATGTCAAATGACCCCTGAAATTTTCCAAATTTTCACATGACAGTTGTATTAGTGCACGTTACACGTAGAAATAAATTGAAGCCGTAAGAGGAAGCTATCTCCCGTTCGTCATCAAACATGCATTGTTCCCTCTCGGAACCACGAGCCTTCTAGTGAGTTGCTCCGGTTTGTGAGGGGTGTGTGTCCAAACTTTCGTCAAACAGGCCAATTTTTTTACCACATCATCTTGGTGGCATGACATTACATCAAACAAGGTTTTATGTTTTTCTGATCATTTTTTATGTTTTTGGAATTAAAATGCATGGCACTCCATGCATGTGTCCATGCCATGAGACCAATATGTTTGAAAATTCCTTCTAATTTACTGCACATGGAATTAACTCACACACAAGTACACAAATATGATTTTTCAAACTGTTATGGTTAGCCGTTGCATGTACATCTAGTTCAAATTTGAATTACTGTCATTAAATGGCTAGAAAATCACTTAAATGTCTTTAAAAGGTCAAATGACCCCTGAATTTTTTCAAATTTTCTCATGACAGTTGTATTAGTGCAGGTAAGACGTAGAAAAAAATTGAAGGCTGTAAGAGGAAGCTATCTCCCATTCGTCATCAAACATGCATTGTTCCCTCTAGGTACCACGAACCTTATAGTGAGTTGCTACGGTTTGTGAGGGGTGTGTGTCCAAACTTTCACCAAACAGGCCAATTTTTTTACCACATCATCTTGGTGACATGACATTACATCAAGGAAGGATTCATGTTTTTCTGATCATTTTTTAATTTTTTGGAATTAAAATGCATGGCACTACATGCATGTGTCCATGCCGTGAGACCAATATGTTTAAAAATTCCTTCTAATTTACTGCACATGCAATTAACTCGGACACAAGTGCACAAATATGATTTTTCAAACCGTTATGGTTAGCCGTTGCATGTAGATGTAGTCCAAATTTGAATTACGGTCATTAAATGGCTAGAGAATCACTTAAATGTCATCAAAAGGTCAAATGACCCCTGAAATTTTCCAAATTTTCTCATGACAGTTGTATTAGTGCACATTACACGTAGAAAAAAATTGAATGCCGTAAGAGGAAGCTATCTCCCGTTCGTCATCAAACATGCATTGGTCCCTCTCGGAACCACGAGCCTTCTAGTGAGTTGCTCCGGTTTGTGAGGGGTGTGTGTCCAAACTTTAGTCAAAGAGGCCAATTTTTTACCACATCATCTTGGTCGCACGGCATTACATCAACCTAGGTTTCATGTTTTTCTGATCATTTTGTAATTTTTTGGAATTAAAATGCCATGGCACTCCATGCATGTGTCCATGCCGTGAGACCAATATGTTTGAAAATTCCTTCTAATTTACTGCACATGGAATTAACTCGCACACAAGTACACAAATATGATTTTTCAAACGATTATGGTTAGCCGTTGCATGTAGATGTAGTTCAAATTTAAATTACGGTCATTAAATGGCTAGAAAATCACTTAAATGTCTTCAAAAGGTCAAATGACCCCTAAAATTTTCCAAATGTTCACATGACAGTTGTATTAGTGCACGTTACACGTAGAAAAAAATTGAAGGCCGTAAGAGGAAGCTATCTCCCGTTCTTCATCAAACATGCATTGTTCCCACTCGGAACCACGAGCCTTCTAGTGAGTTGCTCCGGTTTGTGAGGGGGGTGTGTCCAAACTTTCGTCAAACATGCCAATTTTTTTACCACATCATCTTGGTGGCATGACATTACATCAAGCAAGGTTTTATGTTTTTCTGATCATTTTTTAATTTTTTGGAATTAAAATGCATGGCACTCCATGCATCTGTCCATGCCGTGAAACCAATATGTTTGAAAGTTCCTTCTAATTTACTACACATGGAATTAACTCGCACACAAGTACACAAATATGATTTTTCAAACCGTTATGGTTAGCCGTTGCATGTACATCTAGTTCAAATTTGAATTATGGTCATTAAATGGCTAGAAAATCACTTAAATGTCTTCAAAAGCTCAAATGACCCCTGAAATTTTCAAAATTTTCATATGACAGTTGTATTAGTGGATGCTACACGTAGAAAAAATTGATGGCCGTAAGAGGAAGCTATCTCCTGTTCGTCATCAAACATGCATTGTTCCCTCTTGGAACCACGAGCCTTCTAGTGAGTTCTCCGGTTTGTGAGGGTTATGTGTCCAAACTTTCGTCAAACAGGCCAATTTTTTTACCACATCATCTTGGTGGCATGACCTTACATCAACCAAGGTTTCATGTTTTTCTGATCATTTTTTAATTTTTTGGAATTAAAATGCCATGGCACTCCATGCATATGTCCATGCCATGAGACCAATATGTTTGAAAATTCCTTCTAATTTACTGCACATGGAATTAACTCGCACACAAGTACACAAATATGATTTTTCAAACCGTTATGGTTAGTCGTTGCATGTAGATGTAGTTCAAATTTAAATTACGGTCATTAAATGGCTAGAAAATTACTTAAATGGCTTCAAAAGGTCAAATGACCCCTGAAATTTTCCAAATTTTCACATGACAGTTGTATTAGTGCATGTTACACGTAGAAAAAATTTAATGCCGTAAGAGGAAGCTATGTCCCGTTCGTCATCAAACATGCATTGTTCCCTCTCGGAACCACGAGCCTTCTAGTGAGTTGTTCCGGTTTGTGAGGGGTGTGTGTCCAAACTTTCGTCAAACAGGGCAATTTTTTTACCACATCATCTTGGTGGCATGACATAACATCAAGCAAGGTTTCATGTTTTTCTGAACATTTTTTAATTTTTTGGAATTAAAATGCATGGCACTCCATGCATGTGTCCATGCAGTGAAACCAATATGTTTGAAAATTACTTCTAATTTACTGCACATAGAATTAACTCGCACACAAGTACACAAATATGATTTTTCAAACCGTTATGGCTAGCCGTTGCATGTGCATCTAGTTCAAATTCGAATTACGGTCATTAAATGGCTAGAAAATCACTTAAATGTCTTCAAAAGGTCAATTGACCACTGAAATTTTAAAAAATTTCATACGACAGGTGTATTAGTGCATACTACACATAGAAAAAATTGAAGGACGTAAGAGGAAGCTATATCCCGTTCGTCATCAAACATGCATTGTTCCCTCTCGGAACCACGAACCTTATAGTGAGTTGCTCCGGATTGTGAGGGGTGTGTGTCCAAACTTTCGTCAAACGGGCCAATTTTTTTACCACATCATCTTGGTGGCATGACATTACATCAAGCAAGGTTTCATGTTTTTCTGATCATTTTTTAATTTTTTGGAATTAAAATGCCGTGGCACTCCATGCATGTGTCCATGCCGTGAGACCAATATGTTTGAAAATTCCTTCTAATTTACTGCACATGGAATTAACTCGCACACAAGTACACAAATATGATTTTTCAAACCGTTATGGTTAGCCGCTACATGTAGATGTAGTTCAAATTTGAATTACGGTCATTAAATGGCTAGAAAACCACTTAAATGTCTTCAAAAGGTCAAATGACCCCTAAAATTTTCCAAATTTTCACATGAGAGTTGTATTAGTGCATGTTACATGTAGAAAAAATTGAAGGCCGTAAGAGGAAGCTATCTCCCGTTCGTCATCAAACATGCAATGTTCCCTCTCGGAACCACGAGCCTTCTAGTGAGTTGCTCCGGTTTGTGAGGGGTCTGTGTCCAAACTTTCGTCAAACAGGCCAATTTTTGTACCACATCATCTTGGTGGCATGACATTACATCAAGCAAGGTTTCATATTTTTCTGATCATTTTTTAATTTTTTGGAATTAAAATGCATGGCACTCCATGCATGTGTCCATGCCATGAGACCAACATGTTTGAAAATTCCTAATAATTTACTGCACATGGAATTAACTCACACACAAGTACACAAATATGATTTTTCAAACCGTTATCGTTAGCCGTTGCATGTACATCTAGTACAAATTTGAATTACTATCATTAAATGGCTAGAAAATAACTTAAATGTCTTTAAAATGTCAAATGACCCCTGAAATTTTCCAAATTTTCACATGACAGTTGTATTAGTGCACGTTACAAGTAGAAAAAAAATGAAGGCCATAAGAGGAAGCTATGTCCCGTTCGTCATGAAACATGCATTGTTCCCTCTCGGAACCACGAGCCTTCTAGTGAGTTGCTCCGGTTTGTGAGGGGGGTGTGTCCAAACTTTCGTCAAACAGGCCAATTTTTTTACCACATCATCTTGGTGGCATGACATTACATCGAGCAAGGTTTAATGTTTTTCTGATCATTTTTAAATTTTTTGGAATTAAAATGCCATGGCACTCCATGCATGTGTCCATGCCGTGAGACCATTATGTTTGAAAATTCCTTCTAATTTACTGCACATGGAATTAACTCGCACACAAGTATACAAATATGATTTTTCAAACTGTTATGGTTAGCCTTCTCATGTACATCTAGTTCTAATTTGAAATACTGTCATTAAATGGCTAGAAAATCACTTAAATGTCTTCAAAAGGTCAAATGACCCCTGAACTTTACCAAATTTTCACATGACAGTTGTATTAGTGCACGTTACACGTAGAAACAAATTGAAGGCCATAAGAGGAAGCTATCTCCCGTTCGTCATCAAACATGCATTGTTCCCTCTCTGAACCACGAGCCTTCTAGTGAGTTGCTCCGGTTTGTGACGGCTGTGTGTCCAAACTTTCGTCAAAGAGGCCAATTTTTTACCACATCATCTTGGTGGCATGGCATTACATCAAGCAAGGTTTCATGTTTTTCTGATCATTTTTTAATTTTTTGGAATTAAAATGCCATGGCACTCCATGCATGTGTCCATCCCGTGAGACCAATATGTTTGAAAATTCCTTCTAATTTACTGCACATGGAATTAACTCGCACACAAATATGATTTTTTAAACCGTTATGGTTAGCCGTTGCATGTAGATGTAATTCAAATTTGAATTACGGTCATTAAATGGATAGAAAATCACTTAAATGTCTTCAAAAGGTCAAATGACCCCTGAAATTTTCCAAATTTTCACATGACAGTTGTATTAGTGCATGTTACACGTAGAAAAAAATTGAAGGCCGTAAGAGGAAGCTATTTCCCGTTCATCATCAAACATGCATTGTTCCCTCTCGGAACCACGAGCCTTCTAGTGAGTTGCTTCGGTTTGTGAGGGGTGTGTGTCCAAACTTTCGTCAAACAGGCCAACTTGTTTACCACATCTTCTTGGTGGCATGACATTACATCAAGCAAGGTTTCATGTTTTTCTGATCATTTTTTAATTTTTTGGAATTAAAATGCCATGGCACTCCATGCATGTGTCCATGCCGTGAGACTAATATGTTTGAAAATTCCTTCTAATTTACTGCACATGGAATTAACTCGCACACAAGTACACAAATATGATTTTTCAAATCGTAATGGTTAGCCGTTGCATGTACATCTAGTTCAAATTTGAATTACGGTCATTAAATGGCTAGAAAATCACTTAAATGTCTTCAAATGGTCAAATGACCCCTGAATTTTTCCAAATTTTCACATGACAGCTGTATTAGTGCATGTTACACGTAGAAAAAAATTGAAGGCCGCAAGAGGAAGCTATCTCCCGTTCGTCATCAAGCATGCATTGTTCCCTCTCGGAACCACGAGCCTTCTAGTGAGTTGCTCCGGTTTGTGAGGGCTGTGTGTCTAAACTTTCGTCAAAGAGGCCAATTTTTTACCACATCATCTTGGTGGCATGACATTACATCAAGCAAGGTTTCATGTTTTTCTGATCATTTTTTTATTTTTTGAAATTAAAATGCCATGGCACTCCATGCATGTGTCCATGCCGTGAGACCAATATGTTTGAAAATTCCTTCTAATTTACTACACATGGAATTAACTCACACAAAAGTACACAAATATGATTTTTCAAACCGTTATGGTTAGCCGTTGCATGTACATCTAGTTCAAATTTGAATTACTGTCATTAAATGGCTAAAAAATCACTTAAATGGCCTCAAAATGTCAAATGACCCCTGAAATTTTCCAAATTTTCACTTGACAGTTGTATTAGTGCACGTTACACGTAGAAACAAATTGAAGGCCATAAGAGGAAGCTATCTCCCGTTCGTCATCAAACATGCATTGTTCCCTCTCGGAACCACGGGCCTTCTAGTGAGTTGCTCCGATTTGTGAGGGGTGTGTGTCCAAACTTTCGTCAAACAGGCCAATTTTTTTACCACATCATCTTGGTGGCATGACATTACATCAAGCAAGGTTTTATGTTTTTCTGATCATTTTTTAAGTTTTTGGAATTAAAATGCATGGCACTCCATGCATGTGTCCATGCCATGAGACCAATATGTTTGAAAATTCCTTCTAATTTACTACACATGGAATTAACTCACACAAAAGTACACAAATATGATTTTTCAAACTGTTATGGTTAGCCGTTGCATGTACATCTAGTTCAAATTTGAATTACTGTCATTAAATGGCTAGAAAATCACTTAAATGTCTTTAAAAGGTCAAATAACCCCTGAATTTTTTCAAATTTTCTCATGACAGTTGTATTAGTGCAGGTAAGACGTAGAAAAAAATTGAAGGCTGTAAGAGGAAGCTATCTCCCATTCGTCATCAAACATGCATTGTTCCCTCTAGGAACCACGAACCTTATAGTGAGTTGCTACGGTTTATGAGGGGTGTGTGTCCAAACTTTCACCAAATAGGCCAATTTTTTTACCACATCATCTTGGTGACATGAAATTACAGCAAGGAAGGATTCATTTTTTTCTGATCAGTTTTTAATTTTTTGGAATTAAAATGCCATGGCACTACATGCATGTGTCCATGCCGTGAGACCAATATGTTTAAAAATTCCTTCTAATTTACTACAGATGGAATTAACTCGCACACAAGTGCACAAATATGATTTTTCAAACCGTTATGGTTAGCTGTTGCATGTAGATGTAGTCCAAATTTGAATTACGGTCATTAAATGGCTAGAGAATCACTTAAATGTCTTCAAAAGGTCAAATGACCCCTGAAATTTTCCAAATTTTCATATGACAGTTGTATTAGTGCACATTACACGTAGAAAAAAATTGAAGGCCGTAAGAGGAAGCTATCTCCCGTTCGTCATCAAACATGCATTGGTCCCTCTCGGAACCACGAGCCTTCTAGTGAGTTGCTCCGGTTTGTGAGGGGTGTGTGTCCAAACTTTAGTCAAAGAGGCCAATTTTTTACCACATCATCTTGGTGGCATGGCATTACATCAAGCAAGGTTTCATGTTTTTCTGATCATTTTGTAATTTTTTGGAATTAAAATGCCATGGCACTCCATGCATGTGTCCATGCCGTGAGACCAATATGTTTGAAAATTCCTTCGAATTTACTGCACATGGAATTAACTCACACACAAGTACACAAATATGATTTTTCAAACCGTTATGCTTAGTCGTTGCATGTAGATGTAGTTTAAATTTAAATTACATACATTAAATGGCTAGAAAATCACTTAAATGTCTTCAAAAGGTCAAATGACCCCTAAAATTTTCCAAATTTTCACATGACAGTTGTATTAGTGCACGTTACACGTAGAAAAAAATTGAAGGCCGTAAGAGGAAGCTATCTCCCGTTCGTCATCAAACATGCATTGTTCCCTCTCGGAACCACGAGCCTTCTAGTGAGTTGCTCCGGTTTGTGAGGGGTGTGTGTCCAAACTTTCGTCAAACATGCCAATTTTTTTACCACATCATCTTGGTGGCATGACATTACATCAAGCAAGGTTACATGTTTTTCTGATCATTTTTTAATTTTTTGGAATTAAAATGCATGGCACTCCATGCATGTGTCCATGCCGTGAGACCAATATGTTTGAAAATTCCTTCGAATTTCCTGCACATGGAATTAACTCGCACACAAGTACACAAATATGATTTTGCAAACCGTTATGCTTAGCCGATGCTTGTAGATGTAGTTTAAATTTAAATTACGTACATTAAATGGCTAGAAAATCACTTAAATGTCTTCAAAAGGTCAAATGACCCCTAAAATTTTTCCAAATTTTCACATGACAGTTCTATTAGTGCACGGTACACGTAGAAAAAAATTGAAGGCCGTAAGAGGAAGCTATCTCCCATTCGTCATCAAACATGCATTGTTCCCTCTCGGAACCACGAGCCTTCTAGTGAGTTGCTCCCGTTTGTGAGGGCTGTGCGTCCGAACTTTCGTCAAAGAGGCCAAATTTTTGCCACATCATCTTGGTGGCACGGCATTACGTCAAGCAAGGTTTCATGTTTTTCTGATCATTTTTTAAATTTTTGGAATTAATATGCCATGGCACTCCATGCATGTGTCCATGCCGTGAGACCAATATGTTTGAAAATTCCTTCTAATTTACTGCACATGGAATTAACTCGCACACAAGTACACAAATATGATTTTTCAAACCGTTATGGTTAGTCGTTGCATGTACATCTAGTACAAATTTGAATTACTGTCATTAAATGGATAGAAAATAAGTTAAATGTCTTTAAAATGTCAAATGACCGCTGAAATTTTCCAAATTTTCACACGACAGTTGTATTAGTGCACGTTACAAGTAGAAAAAAAATGAAGGCCGTAAGAGGAAGCTATCTCCCGTTCGTCATGAAACATGCATTGTTCCCTCTCGGAACCACGAGCCTTCTAGTGAGTTGCTCCGGTTTGTGAGGGGGGGTGTCCAAACTTTCGTCAAACAGGCCAATTTTTTTACCACATCATCTTGGTGGCATGACATTACATCGAGCAAGGTTTAATGTTTTTCTGATCATTTTTTAATTTTTTGGAATTAAAATGCCATGGCACTCCATGCATGTGTCCATGCCGTGAGACCATTATGTTTGAAAATTCCTTCTAATTTACTGCACATGGAATTAACTCGCACACAAGTACACAAATATGATTTTCCAAACCGTTATATTTAGCCGTTGCATGTAGATGTAGTTCAAATTCGAATTACGGTCATTAAATGGCTAGAAAATCACTTAACTGTCTTCAAAAGGTCAAATGACCCCTAAAATTTTCCAAATTTTCACATGACAGTTCTATTAGTGCACGTTACACGTAGAAAAAAATTGAAGACCGTAAGAGGAAGCTATCTCCCGTTCGTCATCAAACATGCATTGTTCCCTCTCGGAACCACAAGCCTTCTAGTGAGTTGCTCCGGTTTGTGAGGGGTGTGTGTCCAAACTTTCGTCAAACAGGCCAATTTTTTTACCACATCATCTTGGTGGCATGATATTACATCAAGCAAGGTTTCATGTTTTTCTGATCATTTTTTAATTTCTTGGAATTAAAATGCCATCGCACTCCATGCATGTGTCCATGCCGTGAGACCAATATGTTTGAAAATTCCTTCTAATTTACTGCACATGGAATTAACACGCACACAAGTACACAAATATGATTTTTCAAATCGTTATGGTTAGCCGTTGCATGTTGATGTAGTACAAATTTGAATTATGGTCATTAAATGGCTAGAAAATCACTTAACTGTCTTCAAAAGGCCAAATGACCCCTAAAATTTTCCAAATTTTCACATGACAGTTCTATTAGTTCACGTTACACGTTGAAAAAAATTGAAGGCCGTAAGAGGAGGCTATCTCCTGTTCGTCATCAAACATGCATTGTTCCCTCTCGGAACCACGAGCCTTCTAGTGAGTTGCTCCGGTTTGTGACGGGTGTGTGTCCAAAGTTTTGTCAAAGAGGCCAAGTTTTTTACCACATCATCTTGGTGGCATGACATTACATCAAGCAAGGTTTCATGTTTTTCTTTTAATTTTTTGGAATTAAAATGCCATGGCACTACATGCATGTGTCCATGCCGTGAGACCTATATGTTTGAAAATTCCTTCTAATTTACTCCACATGGAATTAACTCGCACACAAGTACACAAATATGATTTTTCAAACCATTATGGTTAGCCATTGTATGTAGATGTAGTTCAAATTTGAATTACCGTCATTAAATGGCTAGAAAATCACTTAAATGTCTTCAAAAGGTCAAATGACACCTAAAATTTTCCAAATGTTCACATGACAGTTGTATTAGTGCACGTTACACGTAGAAAAAAATTGAAAGCCGTAAGAGGAAGCTATCTCCCGTTTTTCATCAAACATGCATTGTTCCCTCTCGGAACCACGAGCCTTCTAGTGAGTTGCTCCGGTTTGTGAGGGGTGTGTGTCCAAACTTACGTCAAACATGCCAATTTTTTTACCACATCATCTTGGTGGCATGACATTACATCAAGCAAGTTTTCATGTTTTTTTGATTATTTTTTAATTTTTTGGAAATAAAATGCATGGCACTCCATGCATGTGTCCATGCCGTGAAAGCAATATGTTTGAAAATTCCTTCTAATTTACTGCACATGGAATTAACTCGCACACAAGTACACAAATATGTTTTTTCAAACCGTTATGGTTAGCCGTTGCATGTACATCTAGTTCAAATTTGAATTACGGTCATTAAATGGCTAGAAAATCACTTAAATGTCTTCAAAAGGTCAAATGACCCCTGAAATTTTCAAAATTTTCAGATGACAGTTGTATTACTGCATGCTACATGTAGAAAAAAATTGAAGGCCGTAAGAGGAAGCTATCTCCCGTTCGTCATCAAACATGCATTGTTCCCTCTTGGAACCACGAGCCTTCTAGTGAGTTGCTCCGGTTTGTGAGGGGTGTGTGTCCAAACTTTCGTCAAACAGTCCAATTTTTTTACCACATCATCTTGGTGGCATGACATTACATCAAGCAAGGTTTCATGTTTTTCTTATTATTCTTTAATTTTTCAGAATTAAAATGCCATGGCAATCCATGCATGTGTCCATGCCATGAGACCAATATGTTTGAAAATTCCTTCTAATTTACTGCACATGGAATTAACTCGCACACAAGTACACAAATATGATTTTTCAAACCGTTATGGTTAGCCGTTGCATGTAGATGTAGTTCAAATTTGAATTACGGTCATTAAATGGCTAGAAAATCACTTAATTGTCTTCAAAAGGTCAAATGACCCCTGAAATTTTCCAAATTTTTACATGACAGTTGTATTAGTGCATGTTACACATAGAAAAAAATCGAAGTTCGTAAGAGGAAGCTATCTCCCGTTCGTCATCAAACATGCATTGTTCCCTCTCGGAACCACGAGCCTTCTAGTGAGTTGGTCCGGTTTGTGAGGGGGGGGGGTGTCCAAACTTTCGTCAAACAGGCCAACTTTTTTACCACATCATGTTGGTGGCATGACATTACATCAAGCAAGGTTTCATGTTTTTCTGATCATTTTTTAATTTTTTGGAATTAAAATGCCATGCCACTCCATGCATGTGTCCATGCCGTGAGACCAATATATTTGAAAATTCCTTCTAATTTACTGCACATGGAATTAACTCGCACACAAGTACACAAATATGATTTTTCAAACCGTTATGGTTAGCCATTGCATGTAGATGTAGTTCAAATTTGAATTACGGTCATTAAATGGCTAGAAAATCACTTAAATGTCTTTAAATGGTCAAATGACCCTTGAATTTTTCCAAATTTTCACATGACAGTTGTATTAGTGCATGTTACACGTAGAAAAAAATTGAAGTTCGTATAAGGAAGCAATATCCCGTTCATCATCAAACATGCATTGTTCCCTCTAGGAACCATGAGCCTTCTAGTGAGTTGGTCCGGTTTGTGAGGGGGGGGGGGGTGTCCAAACTTTCGTCAAATAGGCCAATTTTTTTACCACATCATCTTGGTGGCATGACATTACATCAAGCAAGGTTTCATGTTTTTCTGATCATTTTTTAATTTTTGGGAATTAAAATGCCATGGCACTCCATGCATGTGTCCATGCTGTGAGACCAATATGTTTGAAAATTCCTTCTAATTTACTGCACATGGAATTAACTCGCACACAAGTACACAAATATGATTTTTCAAACCATTATGGTCAGCCGTTGCATGTAGATGTAGTTCAAATTTGAATTACGGTCATTAAATGGCTAGAAAATCACTTAACTGTCTTCAAAAGGTCAAATGACCCCCAAAATTTTCCAAATTTTCACATGACAGTTCTATTAGTGCACGTTACACGTAGAAAAAAATTGAAGGCCGTAAGAGGAGGCTATCTCCCGTTCGTCAGCAAACTTGCATTGTTCCCTCTCGGAACCACGAGCCTTCTAGTGAGTTGCTCCGGTTTGTGAGGGGTGTGTATCCAAACTTTCGTCAAACAGGCCAAGTTTTTTACCACATCATCTTGGTGGCATGACATTACATCAAGCAAGGTTTCATGTTTTTCTTTTAATTTTTTGGAATTAAAATGCAATGGCACTCCAGGCATGTGTCCATGCCGTGAGACCTATATGTTTGAAAATTCCTTCTAATTTACTGCACATGGAATTAACTCGCACACAAGTACACAAATATGATTTTTCAAACCATTGTGGTTAGCCATTGCATGTAGATGTAGTTCAAATTTGAATTACCGTCATTAAATGGCTAGAAAATCACTTAAATGTCTTCAAAAGGTCAAATGACACCTAAAATTTTCCAAATGTTCACATGACAGTTGTATTAGTGCACGTTACACGTAGAAAAAAATTGAAGGCCGTAAAAGGAAGCTATGTCACGTTCGTCATCAAACATGCATTGTTCCCTCTCGGAACCACGAGCCTTCTAGTGAGTTGCTCCGGTTTGTGAGGGGTGTTTGTCCAAACTTTAGTCAAACATGCCAATTTTTTTACCACATCATCTTTGTGGCATGACATTACATCAAGCAAGGTTTCATGTTTTTCTGATCAATTTTTAATTTTTTGGAATTAAAATGCCATGGCACTCCATGCATGTGTCCTTGCCGTGAGACCAATGTGTTTGAAAATTCCTTCTAATTTACTGCACATGGAATTACCTCGCACACAAGTACACAAATATGATTTTTCAAACCGTTATGGTTAGCCGTTGCATGTAGATGTAGTTCAAATTTGAATTACGGTCATTAAATGGCTAGAAAATCACTTAAATGTCTTCAAAAGGTCAAATGACCCCTGAAATTTTCCAAATTTTCACATGAAAGTTGTATTAGTGCATGTTACACGTAGAAAAAAATTGAAGGCCGTAAGAGGAAGTTATCTCCCGTTCGTCATCAAACATGCATTGTTCCCTCTCGGAACCACGAGCCTTCTAGTGAGTTGCTCCGGTTTGTGAGGGGTGTTTGTCCAAACTTTCGTCAAACATGCCAATTTTTTTACCACATCATCTTCATGGCATGACATTACATCAAGCAAGGTTTCATGTTTTTCTGATCAATTTTTAATTTTTTGGAATTAAAATGCCATGGCACTCCATGCATGTGTCCATGCCGTGAGACCAATGTGTTTGAAAATTCCTTCTAATTTACTGCACATGGAATTAACTCGCACACACGTACACAAATATGATTTTTCAAACTGTTATGGTTAGCCGTTGCATGTAGATGTAGTTCAAATTTGAATTACGGTCATTAAATGGCTAGAAAATCACTTAAATGTCTTTAAAAGGTCAAATGACCCCTAAAATTTTCCAAATTTTCACATGACAGTTCTATTAGTGCACGTTACACGTAGAAAAAAATTGAAGGCCGTAAGAGGGGGCTATCTCCCGTTCGTCATCGAACATGCATTGGTCCCTCTCGGAACCAAGAGCCTTCTAGTGAGTTGCTCCAGTTTGTGAGGGGTGTGTGTCCAAACTTTCGTCAAACAGGCCAAGTTTTTTACCACATCATCTTGGTGGCATGACATTACATCAAGCAAGGTTTCATGTTTTTCTTTTAATTTTTTAATTTTTTGGAATTAAAATGCCATGGCACTCCATGCATGTGTCCATGCCGTGAGACCAATATGTTTGAAAATTCCTTCTAATTTACTGCACATGGAATTAACTCGCACACAAGTACACAAATATGATTTTTCAAACCATTATGGTTAGCCGTTGCATGTAGATGTAGTTCAAATTTGAATTACGGTCATTAAATGGCTAGAAAATCACTTAAATGTCTTCAAAAGTTCAAATGACCCCTAAAATTTTCCAAATGTTCACATGACAGTTGTATTAGTGCACGTCACACGTAGAAAAAAATTGAAGGCGGGAAGCGGAAGCTATCTCCCGTTCTTCATCAAACATGCATTGTTCCCACTCGGAACCACGAGCGTTCTGGTGAGTTGCTCCGGTTTGTGAGGGGTGTGTGTCCAAACTTTCGTCAAACATGCCAATTTTTTTACCACATCATCTTGGTGGCATGACATTACATCAAGCAAGGTTTCATGTTTTTCTGATCATTTTTTTATTTTTTGGAATTAAATTGCATGGCACTCCATGCATCTGTCCATGCCGTGAAACCAATATGTTTGAAAATTCCTTCTAATTTACTGCACATGGAATTAACTCGCACACAAGTACACAAATATGATTTTTCAAACCGTTATGGTTAGCCGTTGCATGTACATCTAGTTCAAATTTGAATTACGGTCATTAAATGGCTAGAAAATCACTTAAATGTCTTCAAAAGGTCAAGTGACCCCTGAAATTTTCAAAATTTTCATACGACAGTTGTATTAGTGCATGCTACACGTAGAAAAAATTGAAGGCCGTAAGAGGAACCTATCTCCCGTTCGTCATCAAACATGCATTATTCCCTCTTGGAACCACGAGCCTTCTAGTGAGTTCTCCGGTTTGTGAGGGTTATGTGTCCAAACTTTCGTCAAACAGGCCAATTTTTTTACCACATCATCTTGGTGGCATGACATTACATCAACCAAGGTTTCTTGTTTTTCTGATCATTTTTTAATTTTTTGGAATTAAAATGCCATGGCACTCCATGCATGTGTCCATGCCGTGAGACCAATATGTTTGAAAATTCCTTCTAATTTACTGCACATGGAATTAACTCGCACACAAGTACACAAATATGATTTTTCAAACCATTATGGTTAGTCGTTGCATGTAGATGTAGTTCATATTTAAATTACGGTAATTAAATGGCTAGAAAATCACTTAAATGGCTTCAAAAGGTCAAATGACCCTTGAAATTTTCCAAATTTTCACATGAAAGTTGTATTAGTGCATGTTACACGTAGAAAAAATTTAATGTTGTAAGAGGAAGCTATCTCCCGTTCGTCATCAAACATGCATTGTTCCCTCTCGGAACCACGAGCCTTCTAGTGAGTTGTTCTGGTTTGTGAGGGGTGTGTGTCCAAACTTTCGTCAAACAGGCCAATTTTTTTTTACCACATCATCTTGGTGGCTTGACATTACATCAAGCAAGGTTTCATGTTTTTCTGATCATTTTTTAATTTTTTGGAATTAAAATGCATGGCACTCCATGCATGTGTCCATGCCGTGAAACCAATATGTTTGAAAATTCCTTCTAATTTACTGCAGATAGAATTAACTCGCACACAAGTACACAAATATGATTTTTCAAACCATTATGGTTAGCCGTTGCATGTGCATCTAGTTCAAATTCGAATTACGGTCATTAAATGGCTAGAAAATCACTTAAATGTCTTCAAAAGGTCAATTGACCCTTGAAAATTTCAAAATTTTCATATGATAGTTGTATTTGTGCATGCTACACGTAGAAAAAATTGAAGGCCGTAAGAGGAAGCTATCTCCTGTTCGTCATCAAACATGCGTTGTTCCCTCTTAGAACCACGAGCCTTCTAGTGAGTTCTCCGGTTTGTGATGGTTATGTGTCCAAACTTTTGTCAAACAGGACAATTATTTTACCACATTATCTTGGTGGCATGACATTACATCAAGCAAGGTTTCATGTTTTTCTGATCATTTTTTAATTTTTTGGAATTAAAATGCCATGGCACTCCACGCATGTGTCCATGCCGTGAGACCAATATGTTTGAAAATTCCTTCTAATTTACTGCACATGGAATTAACTCGCACACAAGTACAGAAATATGATTTTTCAAACCGTTATGGTTAGCCGTTGCATGTACATCTAGTTCAAATTTGAATTACGGTCATTAAATGGCTAGAAAATCACTTAAATGTCTTTAAAAGGTCAAATGACCCCTGAAATTTTCCTAATTTTCACATGACAGTTGTATTAGTGCACGTTACATGTAGAAAAAAATTGAAGGCCGTAAGAGGAAGCTATATCCCGTTC
Organism: Thinopyrum elongatum; assembly: GCA_011799875.1. Lineage (NCBI taxonomy): Eukaryota > Viridiplantae > Streptophyta > Magnoliopsida > Poales > Poaceae > Thinopyrum > Thinopyrum elongatum. The sequence continues at coordinate 430,357,979 of CM022303.1, read as the reverse complement.
GTCATCAAACATGCATTGTTCCCTCTCGGAACCACGAACCTTATAGTGAGTTGCTCCGGTTTGTGAGGGGTGTGTGTCCAAACTTTCGTCAAACGGGCCAATTTTTTTACCACATCATCTTGGTGGCATGATATTACATCAAGCAAGGTTACATGTTTTTCTGATCATTTTTTAATTTTTTGGAATTAAAATGCCGTGGCACTCCATGCATGTGTCCATGCCGTGAGACCAATATGTTAGAAAATTCCTTCTAATTTACAGCACATGGAATTAACTCGCACACAAGTACACAAATATGATTTTTCAAACCGTTATGGTTAGCCGTTGCATGTAGATGTAGTTCAAATTTGAATTAAGGTCATTAAATGGCTAGAAAATCACTTAAATATCTTCAAAAGGTCAAATGACCCCTAAAATTTTCCAAATTTTCACATGAGAGTTGTATTAGTGCACGTTACACGTAGAAAAAATTGAATGCCGTAAGAGGAAGCTATCTCCCATTCGTCATCAAACATGCATTGTTCCCTCTCGGAACCACGAGCCTTCTAGTGAGTTGCTCCTGTTTGTGAGGGGTGTGTGTCCAAACTTTCGTCAAACAGGCCAATTTTTTTACCACATCATCTTGGTGGCATGACATTACATCAAGCAAGGTTTCATGTTTTTCTGATCATTTTTTAATTTTTTGGAATTAAAATGCATGGCACTCCATGCATGTGTCCATGCCATGAGACCAATATGTTTGAAAATTCCTTCTAATTTACTGCACATGGAATTAACTCACACACAAGTACACAAATATGATTTTTCAAACCGTTATGGTTAGCCGTTGCATGTACATCTAGTTCAAATTTGAATTACTGTCATTAAATGGCTAGAAAATCACTTAAATGTCTTTAAAAGGTCAAATGACCCTTGAAATTTTCCAAATTTTCACAAGACAGTTGTATTAGTGCAGGTTACACGTAGAAAAAAATTGAAGGCTGTAAGAGGAAGCTATCTCCCGTTCGTCATCAAACATGCATTGTTCCCTCTCTGAACCACGAACCTTATAGTGAGTTGCTCCGGTTTGTGAGGGGTGTGTGTCCAAACTTTCCCCAAATTGGCCAATTTTTTTACCACATCATCTTGGTGGCATGACATTACATCAAGCAAGGTTTCAAGTTTTTCTGATCATTTTTTAATTTTTTGGAATTAAAATGCATGGCACTCCATGCATGTGTCCATGCCATGAGACCAATATGTTTTAAAATTCCTTCTAATTTACTGCACATGGAATTAACTCACACATAAGTACACAAATATGATTTTTCAAACCGTTATGGTTAGCCGTTGCATGTACATCTAGTTCAAATTTGAATTACTGTCACTAAATGGCTAGAAAATAACTTAAATGTCTTTAAAATGTCAAATGACCCCTGAAATTTTACAAATTTTGACATGACAGTTGTATTAGTGCATGTTGCACGTAGAAAAAAAATGAAGGCCGTAAGAGGAAGCTATCTCCCGTTCGTCATGAAACATGCATTGTTCCCTCTTGGAACCACGAGCCTTCTAGTGAGTTGCTCCGGTTTGTGAGGGGTGTGTGTCCAAACTTTCGTCAAACAGGCCAATTTTTTTACCACATCATCTTGGTGGCATGACATTACATCAAGCAAGGTTTAATGTTTTTCTGATAATTTTTTAATTTTTTGGAATTAAAATGCCGTGGCACTCCATGCATGTGTCCATGCCGTGAGACCATTATGTTTGAAAATTCCTTCTAATTTACTGCACATGGAATTAACTCGCACACAAGTACACAAATATGATTTTTCAAACCGTTATGGTTAGCCTTCTCATGTACATCTAGTTCAAATTTGAAATACTGTCATTAAATGGCTAGAAAATCACTTAAATGTCTTCAAAAGGTCGAATGACCCCTGAAATTTTCCAAATTTTCACATGACAGTTGTATTAGTGCACGTTACACGTAGAAAAAAATTGAAGCCGTAAGAGGAAGCTATCTCCCGTTCGTCATCAAACATGCATTGTTCCCTCTCGGAACCACGAGCCTTCTAGTGAGTTGCTCCGGTTTGTGAGGGGTGTTTGTCCAAACTTTCGTTAAACATGCCAATTTTTTTACCACATCATCTTCGTGGCATGACATTAAATCAAGCAAGGTTTCATGTTTTTCTGATCATTTTTTAATTTTTTGGAATTAAAATGCATGTCACTCCATGCATGTGTCCATGCCGTGAAACCAATATGTTTGAAAATTCCTTCTAATTTACTGCACTTGGAATTAACTCGCACACAAGTACACAAATATGATTTTTCAAACCGTTATGGTTAGCCGTTGCATGTACATCTAGTTAATATTTGAATTACGGTCATTAAATGGCTCGAAAATCACTTAAATGTCTTTAAAAGGTCAAATGACCCCTGAAATTTTCAAAATTTTCATATGACAGTTGTATTAGTGCATGCTACACGTAGAAAAAATTGAAGGCCGTAAGAGGAAGCTATCTCCCATTCGTCATCAAACATGCATTGTTCCCTCTTGGAACCATGAGCCTTCTAGTGAGTTCTCCGGTTTGTGAGGGTTATGTGTCCAAACTTTCGTCAAACAGGCCAATTTGTTTACCACATCATCTTGGTGGCATGACATTACTTCAACCAAGGTTTCATGTTTTTCTGATCATTTTTTAATTTTTTGGAATTAAAATGCCATGGCACTCCATGCATGTGTCCATGCCGTGAGACCAATATGTTTGAAAATTCCTTCTAATTTACTGCACAATGAATTAACTCGCACACAAGTACACAAATATGATTTTTCAAACCGTTATGGTTAGTCGTTGCATGTAGATGTAGTTCAAATTTAAATTACGGTCATTAAATGGCTAGAAAATCACTTAAAAGGCTTCAAAAGGTCAAATGACCCCTGAAATTTTCCAAATTTTCACATGAAAGTTGTATTAGTTCATGTTACACATAGAAAAAATTTAATGCCGTAAGAGGAAGCTATCTCCCGTTCGTCATCAAACATGCATTGTTCCCTCTCGGAACCATGAGCCTTCTAGTGAGTTGTTCCGGTTTGTGAGGGGTGTGTGTCCAAACTTTCGTCAAACTAGCCAATTTTTGTTACCACATCATCTTGGTGGCATGACATTACATCAAGCAAGGTTTCATGTTTTTCTGATCATTTTTTAATTTTTTGGAATTAAAATGCATGGCACTCCATGCATGTGTCCATGCCGTGAAACCAATATGTTTGAAAATTCCTTCTAATTTACTGCACATAGAATAAACTCGCACACAAGTATACAAATATGATTTTTCAAACCGTTATGGTTAGTCGTTGCATGTGCATCTAGTTCAAATTCGAATTACAGTCATTAAATGGCTAGAAAATCACTTAAATGTCTTCAAAAGGTCAATTAACCCCTGAAATTTTCAAAATTTTCATATGACAGTTGTATTAGTGCATGCTACACGTTGAAAAAATTGAAGGCCGTAAGAGGAAGCTATCTCCCGTTCATCATCAAACATGCGTTGTTCCCTCTTGGAACCACGAGCCTTCTAGTGAGTTCTCCGGTTTGTGAGGGTTATGTGTCCAAACTTTTGTCAAACAGGCCAATTATTTTACCACATCATCTTGGTGGCATGACATTACATCAAGCAAGGTTTCATGTTTTTCTGATCATTTTTTAATTTTTTGGAATTAAAATGCCATGGCACTCCATGCATGTGTCCATGCCGTGAGAGCAATATGTTTGAAAATTCCTTCTAATTTACTGCAAATGGAATTAACTCGCACACAAGTACAGAAATATGATTTTTCAAACCGTTATGGTTAGCCGTTGCATGTACATCTAGTTCAAATTTGAATTACGGTCGTTAAATGGCTAGAAAATCACTTAAATGTCTTTAAAAGGTCAAATGACCCCTGAAAGTTTCCAAATTTTCACATGACAGTTGTATTAGTGCACGTTACACGTAGAAAAAAATTGAAGGCCGTAAGAGGAAGCTATATCCCGTTCGTCATCAAACATGCATTGTTCCCTCTCGGAACCACGAACCTTATAGTGAGTTGCTCCGGTTTGTGAGGGGTGTGTGTCCAAACTTTTGTCAAACGGGCCAATTTTTTTACCACATCATCTTGGTGGCATGACATTACATCAAGCAAGGTTTCATGTTTTTCTGATCATTTTTTAATTTTTTGGAATTAAAATGCCGTGGCACTCCATGCATGTGTCCATGCCGTGAGACCAATATGTTTGAAAATTCCTTCTAATTTACTGCACATGGAACTAACTCGCACACAAGTACACAAATATGATTTTTCAAACCGTTATGGTTAGCCGTTGCATGTAGATGTAGTTCAAATTTGAATTACTGCCATTAAATGGCTAAAAAATCACTTAAATGTCTTCAAAAGGTCAAATGACCCCTGAAATTTTCCAAATTTTCACATGACAGTTGCATTAGTGCACGTTACACGTAGAAAAAAATTGAAGGCCGTAAGAGGAAGCTATCTCCCGTTCATCATCAAACATGCATTTTTCCCTCTCGGAACCACGAGCCTTCTAGTGAGTTGCTCCGGCTTGTGAGGGGTGTGTGTCCAAACTTTCGTCAAACAGGCCAACTTTTTTACCACATCATCTTGGTGGCATGACATTACATCAAGCAAGGTTTCATGTTTTTTCGATCATTTGTTAAATTTTTGGAATTAAAATGCCATGGCACTCCATGCATGTGTCCATGCCGTGAGACCAATATGTTTGAAAATTCCTTCTAATTTCCTGCACATGGAATTAACTCGCACACAAGTACGCAAATATGATTTTTCAAACCATTATGGTTAGCCGTTGCATGTAGATGTAGTTCAAATTTGAATTACTGTCATTAAATGGCGAAAAAATCACTTAAATGTCTTCAAAAGGTCAAATGACCCCTGAAATTTTCCAAATTTTCACATGACAGTTGCATTAGTGCATGTTACACGTAGAAAAAAATTGAAGGCCGTAAGAGGAAGCTATCTCCCGTTCGTCATCAAACATGCATTGTTCCCTCTCGGAACCACGAGCCTTCTAGTGAGTTGCTCCGGTTTGTGAGGGGTGTGTGTCCAAACTTTCGTCAAACAGGCCAACTTTTTTACCACATTATCTTGGTGGCATGACATTAAATCAAGCAAGGTTTCATGTTTTTCTGATCATTTTTTAATTTTTTGGAATTAAAATGCCATGGCACTCCATGCATGTGTCCATGCCGTCAGACCAATATGTTTGAAAATTCCTTCTAATTTACTGCACATGAATTAACTCACACACAAGTACACAAATATGATTTTTCAAACCGTTATGGTTAGCCGTTTCATGTAGAGGTAGTTCAAATTAGAATTACGGTCATTAAATGGCTAGAAAATCACTTAAATGTCTTCAAAAGGTGAAATGACCCTTGAAATTTTCCAAATTTTCACATGACAGTTGTATTAGTGCACGTTACACGTAGAAAAAAATTGAAGTTCGTATGAGGAAGCAATCTCCCGTTCGTCATAAAACATGCATTGTTCCCTCTAGGAACCACGAGCCTTCTAGTGAGTTGCTCCGGTTTGTGAGGGGTGTGTGTGCAAACTTTCGTCAAACAGGCCAACTTTTTTACCACATCATCTTGGTGGCATGACATTAAATCAAGCAAGGTTTCATGTTTTTTTGATCATTTGTTAAATTTTTGGAATTAAAATGCCATGGCACTCCATGCATGTGTCCATGCCGTGAGACCAATATGTTTGAAAATTCCTTCTAATTTCCTGCACATGGAATTAACTCGCACACAAGTACGCAAATATGATTTTTCAAACCATTATGGTTAGTCGTTGCATGTAGATGTAGTTCAAATTCGAATTACGGTCATTAAATGGCTAGAAAATCACTTAAATGTCTTAAAAAGGTCAAATGACCCCTAAAATTTTCCAAATTTTCACATGACAGTTGTATTAGTGCACGTTACACGTAGAAACAAATTGAAGGCCGTAAGAGGAAGCTATCTCCCGTTCGTCATCAAACATGCATTGTTCCCTCTCGGAACCACGAGCCTTCTAGTGAGTTGCTCCGGTTTGTGAGGGGTGTGTGTCCAAACTTTCGTCAAACAGGCCAATTTTTTACCACATCATCTTGGTGGCACGAATTTACATCAAGCAAGGTTTCATGTTTTTCTGATCATTTTTAAATTTTTTGGAATTAAAATGCCATGGCACTCCATGCATGTGTCCATGCCGTGAGACCAATATGTTTGAAAATTCCTTCTAATTTACTGCACATGGAATTAACTAGCACACAAGTACACAAATATGATTTTTCAAACCGTTATGGTTAGCCGTTGCATGTAGATGTAGTTCAAATTTGAATTACGGTCATTAAATGGCTAGAAAATCACTTAAATGTCTTCAAAAGGTCAAATGACCCCTAAAATTTTCCAAGTTTTCACATGACAGTTGTATTAGTGCGTGTTACACGTAGAAACAAATTGAAGGCCGTAAGAGGAAGCTATCTCCCGTTCGTCATCAAACATGCATTATTCCCTCTCGGAAACACGAGGGTTCTAGTGAGTTGCTCCGGTTTGTGAGGGGTGTGTATCCAAACTTTCGTCAAACAGGCCAACTTTTTTACCACATCATCTTGGTGGCATGACATTACATCAAGCAAGGTTTCATGTTTTTCTGATCATTTTTTAATTTTTTGGAATTAAAATGCCATGGCACTCCATGCATGTGTCCATGCCGTGAGACCAATATGTTTGAAAATTCCTTCTAATTTACTGCACCTGGAATTAACTCGCACACAAGTACACAAATATTATTTTTCAAACCGTTATGGTTAGCCGTTGCATGTACATCTAGTTCAAATTTGAATTGCTGTCATTAAATGGCAAGAAAATCACTTAAATGTCTTCAAAAGGTTAAATGACCCCTGAAATTTTCCAAATTTTCACATGACAGTTGTATTAGTGCATGTTACACGTAGAAAAAAATTGAAGGCCGTAAGAGGAAGCTATCTCCCGTTCGTCATCAAACATGCATTGTTCCCTCTCAGAACCACGAGCCTTCTAGTGAGTTGCTCCGTTTGTGAGGGGTGTGTATCCAAACTTTCGTCAAACAGGCCAACTTTTTTACCACATCATCTTGGTGGCATGACATTACATCAAGCAAGGTTTCATGTTTTTCTGATCATTTTTTAATTTTTTGGAATTAAAATGCCATGGCACTCCATGCATGTGTCCATGCCGTGAGACCAATATGTTTGAGAATTCCTTCTAATTTACTGCGCATGGAATTAACTCGCACACAAGTACACAAATATGATTTTTCAAACCATTATGGTTAGCCGTTGCATGTAGATGTAGTTCAAATTTGAATTACGGTCATTAAATGGCTAGAAAATCACTTAAATGTCTTCAAAAGGTCAAATGACCCCTGAAATTTTCCAAATTTTCACATGAAAGTTGTATTACTGCATGTTACACGTAGAAAAAAATTGAAGGCCGTATGAGGAAGCTATCTCCCATTCGTCATCAAACATGCATTGTTCCCTCTCGGAACCACGAGCCTTCTAGTGAGTTGCTCTGATTTGTGAGGGGTGTGTGTCCAAACTTTCGTCAAACAGGCCAACTTTTTTACCACATCATCTTGGTGGCATGACATTACATCAAGCAAGGTTTCATGTTTTTCTGATCTTTTTTTAATTTTTTGGAATTAAAATGCCATGACACTCCATGCATGTGTCCATGCCGTGAGACCAATATATTTGAAAATTCCTTCTAATTTACTGCACATGGAATTAACTCACACACAAGTACACAAATATAATTTTTCAAACCGTTATGGTTAGCCGTTGCATGTACATCTAGTTCAAATTTGAATTACGGTCATTAAATGGCTAGAAAATCACTTAAATGTCTTCAAAAGGTCAAATGACCCCTGAAATTTTCCAAATTTTCACATGAAAGTTGTATTAGTGCACGTTACACGTAGAAAAAAATTGAAGGCCGTAAGAGGAAGCTATCTCCCATTCGTCATCAAACATGCATTGTTCCCTCTCGAAACCACGAGCCTTCTAGTGAGTTGCTCTGATTTGTGAGGGGTGTGTGTCCAAACTTTCGTCAAACAGGCCAACTTTTTTACCACATCATCTTGGTGGCATGACATTACATCAAGCAAGGTTTCATGTTTTTCTGATCATTTTTAATTTTTTGGAATTAAAATGCCATGACACTCCATGCATGTGTCCATGCCGTGAGACCAATATATTTGAAAATTCCTTCTAATTTACTGCACATGGAATTAACTCACACACAAGTACACAAATATTATTTTTCAAACCGTTATGGTTAGCCGTTGCATGTACATCTAGTTCAAATTTGAATTCCTGTCATTAAATGGCTAGAAAATCACTTAAATGTCTTCAAAAGGTTAAATGACCCCTGAAATTTCCAAATTTTCACATAACAGTTGTATTAGTGCACGTTACACGTAGAAAAAAATTGAAGGCCGTAAGAGGAAGCTATCTCCCGTTCGTCATGAAACATGCATTGTTCCCTCTCGGAACCACGAGCCTTCTAGTGAGTTGCTCCGGTTTGTGAGCGATGTGTGTCCAAACTTTCGTCAAACAGGCCAACTTTTTTACCACATCATCTTGGTGGCATGACATTACATCAAGCAAGGTTTCATGTTTTTCTGATAATTTTTTAATTTTTTGGAATTAAAATGCCATGGCACTCCATGCATGTGTCCATGCCATGAGACCAATATGTTTGAAAATTCCTTCTAATTTACTGCACATGGAATTAACTCGCACACAAGTACACAAATATTATTTTTCAAACCGTGATGGTTAGCCGTTGCATGTACATCTAGTTCAAATTTGAATTGTTGTCATTAAATGGCTAGAAAATCACTTAAATGTCTTTAAAAGGTCAAATGACCCCTGAAATTTTCCAAATTTTTACATGACAGTTGTATTAGTGCACGTTACACGTAGAAAAAAATTGAAGGCCGTAAGAGGAAGCTATCTCCCGTTCGTCATCAAACATGCATTGTTCCCTCTCGGAACCACGAGCCTTCTAGTGAGTTGCTCCGGTTTGTGAGGGGTGTGTATCCAAACTTTCGTCAAACAGGCCAACTTTTTTACCACATCATCTTGGTGGCATGACATTACATCAAGCAAGGTTTCATGTTTTTCTGATCATTTTTTAATTTTTTGGAATTAAAATGCCATGGCACTCCATGCATGTGTCCATGCCGTGAGACCAATATGTTTGAAAATTCCTTCTAATTTACTGCACATGGAATTAACTCGCACACAAGTACACAAATATTATTTTTCAAACCGTTATGGTTAGCCGTTGCATGTACATCTAGTTCAAATTTGAATTGCTGTCATTAAATGGCTAGAAAATCACTTAAATGTCTTTAAAAGGTCAAATGACCCCTGAAATTTTCCAAATTTTCACATGACAGTTGTATTAGTGCACGTTACACGTAGAAAAAAATTGAAGGCCGTAAGAGGAAGCTATCTCCCGTTCGTCATCAAACATGCATTGTTCCCTCTCGGAACCACGAGCCTTCTAGTGAGTTGCTCCGGTTTGTGAGGGGTGTGTGTCCAACCTTTCGTCAAACAGGCCAACTTTTTTACCACATCATCTTGGTGGCATGACATTACATCAAGCAAGGTTTCATGTTTTTCTGATCATTTTTTAATTTTTTGGAATTAAAATGCCATGGCACTCCATGCATGTGTCCATGCCGTGAGACCAATATGTTTGACAATTCCTTCTAATTTACTGCACATGGAATTAACTCGCACACAAGTACACAAATACGATTTTTCAAAACATTATGGTTAGCCGTTGCATGTAGATGTAGTTCAAATTTGAATTACGGTCATTAAATGGCTAGAAAATCACTTAAATGTCTTCAAAAGGTCAAATGACCCCTGAAATTTTCCAAATTTTCACATGACACATGTATTAGTGCATGTTACACGTAGAAAAAAATTAAAAGCCGTAAGAGGAAGCTATCTCCCGTTCGTCATCAAACATGAATTGTTCCCTCTCGGAACCACGAGCCTTCTAGTGAGTTGCTCCGGTTTGTGAGGGGTGTGTGTCCAAACTTTCGTCAAACAGGCCAACTTTTTTTCCACATCATCTTGGTGGCATGACATTACATCAAGCTAGGTTTCATGTTTTTCTGATCATTTTTTAATTTTTTGGAATTAAAATGCCATGGCACTCCATGCATGTGTCCATGCCGTGAGACCAATATGTTTGAAAATTCCTTCTAATTTACCGCACATGGAATTAACTCGCACACAAGTACACAAATATTATTTTTCAAACCGTTATGGTTAGCCGTTGCATGTACATCTAGTTCAAATTTGAATTGCTGTCATTAAATGGCTAGAAAATCACTTAAATGTCTTCAAAAGGTTAAATGACCCCTGAAATTTTCCAAATTTTCACATGACAGTTGTATTAGTGCACGTTACACGTAGAAAAAAATTGAAGGCCGTAAGAGGAAGCTATCTCCCGTTCGTCATCAAACATGCATTGTTCCCTCTCGGAACCACGAGCCTTCTAGTGAGTTGCTCCGGTTTGTGAGGGGTGTGTATCCAAACTTTCGTCAAACAGGCCAACTTTTTTACCACATCATCTTGGTGGCATGACCATTACATCAAGCAAGGTTTCATGTTTTTCTGATCATTTTTTAATTTTTTGGAATTAAAATGCCATGGCACTCCATGCATGTGTCCATGCCGTGAGACCAATATGTTTGAAAATTCCTGCTAATTTACTGCATATGGAATTAACTCACACACAAGTACACAAATATTATTTTTCAAACCGTTATGGTTAGCCGTTGCATGTACATCTAGTTCAAATTTGAATTGCTGTCATTAAATGGCTAGAAAATCACTTAAATGTCTTCAAAAGGTCAAATGACCCCTGAAATTTTCCAAATTTTCACATGACAGTTGTATTAGTGCACGTTACATGTAGAAAAAAATTGAAGGCCGTAAGAGGAAGCTATCTCCCGTTCGTCATCAAACATGCATTGTTCCCTCTCGGAACCACGAGCCTTCTAGTGAGTTGCTCCGGTTTGTGAGGGGTGTGTGTCCAAACTTTCGTCAAAGAGGCCAACTTTTTTACCACTTCATGTTGGTGGCATGACATTACATCAAGCAAGGTTTCATGTTTTTCTGATCATTTTTTAATTTTTTGGAATTAAAATGCCATGGCACTCCATGCATGTGTCCATGCCGTGAGACCAATATGTTTGAGAATTCCTTCTAATTTACTGCACATGGAATTAACTCGCACACAAGTACACAAATATGATTTTTCAAACCATTATGGTTAGCCGTTGCATGTAGATGTAGTTCAAATTTGAATTACGGTCATTAAATGGCTAGAAAATCACTTAAATGTCTTCAAAAGGTCAAATGACCCCTGAAATTTTGCAAATTTTCACATGAAAGTTGTATTAGTGCACGTTACACGTAGAAAAAAATTGAAGGCCGTAAGCGGAAGCTATCTCCCATTCGTCATCAAACATGCATTGTTCCCTCTCAGAACCACGAGCCTTCTAGTGAGTTGCTCCGATTTGTGAGGGGTGTGTGTCCAAACTTTCGTCAAACAGGCCAACTTTTTTACCACATCATCTTGGTGGCATGACATTACATCAAGCAAGGTTTCATGTTTTTCTGATCATTTTTTAATTTTTTGGAATTAAAATGCCATGACATTCCATGCATGTGTCCATGCCGTGAGACCAATATATTTGAAAATTCCTTCTAATTTACTGCACATGGAATTAACTCACACACAAGTACACAAATATTATTTTTCAAACCGTTATGGTTAGCCGTTGCATGTACATCTAGTTCAAATTTGAATTCCTGTCATTAAATGGCTAGAAAATCACTTAAATGTCTTCAAAAGGTTAAATGACCCCTGAAATTTCCAAATTTTCCCATAACAGTTGTATTAGTGCACGTTACACGTAGAAAAAAATTGAAGGCCGTAAGAGGAAGCTATCTCCCGTTCGTCATGAAACATGCATTGTTCCCTCTCGGAACCACGAGCCTTCTAGTGAGTTGCTCCGGTTTGTGAGCGATGTGTGTCCAAACTTTCGTCAAACAGGCCAACTTTTTTACCACAACATCTTGGTGGCATGACATTACATCAAGCAAGGTTTCATGTTTTTCTGATAATTTTTTAATTTTTTGGAATTAAAATGCCATGGCACTCCATGCATGTGTCCATGCCATGAGACAAATATGTTTGAAAATTCCTTCTAATTTACTGCACATGGAATTAACTCGCACACAAGTACACAAATATTATTTTTCAAACCGTGATGGTTAGCCGTTGCATGTACATCTAGTTCAAATTTGAATTGTTGTCATTAAATGGCTAGAAAATCACTTAAATGTCTTTAAAAGGTCAAATGACCCCTGAAATTTTCCAAATTTTTACATGACAGTTGTATTAGTGCACGTTACACATAGAAAAAAATTGAAGGCCGTAAGAGGAAGCTATCTCCCGTTCGTCATCAAACATGCATTGTTCCCTCTCGGAACCACGAGCCTTCTAGTGAGTTGCTCCGGTTTGTGAGGGGTGTGTGTCCAACCTTTCGTCAAACAGGCCAACTTTTTTACCACATCATCTTGGTGGCATGACATTACATCAAGCAAGGTTTCATGTTTTTCTGATCATTTTTTAATTTTTTGGAATTAAAATGCCATGGCACTCCATGCATGTGTCCATGCCGTGAGACCAATATGTTTGACAATTCCTTCTAATTTACTGCACATGGAATTAACTCGCACACAAGTACACAAATATGATTTTTCAAAACATTATGGTTAGCCGTTGCATGTAGATGTAGTTCAAATTTGAATTACGGTCATTAAATGGCTAGAAAATCACTTAAATGTCTTCAAAAGGTCAAATGACCCCTGAAATTTTGCAAATTTTCACATGACACATGTATTAGTGCATGTTACACGTAGAAAAAAATTAAAAGCCGTAAGAGGAAGCTATCTCCCGTTCGTCATCAAACATGAATTGTTCCCTCTCGGAACCACGAGCCTTCTAGTGAGTTGCTCCGGTTTGTGAGGGGTCTGTGTCCAACCTTTCGTCAAACAGGCCAACTTTTTTACCACATCATCTTGGTGGCATGACATTAAATCAAGCAAGGTTTCATGTTTTTCTGATCATTTTTTAATTTTTTGGAATTAAAATGCCATGGCACTCCATGCATGTGTCCATGCCGTCAGACCAATATGTTTGACAATTCCTTCTAATTTACTGCACATGGAATTAACTCGCACACAAGTACACAAATACGATTTTTCAAAACATTATGGTTAGCCGTTGCATGTAGATGTAGTTCAAATTTGAATTACGGTCATTAAATGGCTAGAAAATCACTTAAATGTCTTCAAAAGGTCAAATGACCCCTGAAATTTTCCAAATTTTCACATGACACATGTATTAGTGCATGTTACACGTAGAAAAAAATTAAAAGCCGTAAGAGGAAGCTATCTCCCGTTCGTCATCAAACATGAATTGTTCCCTCTCGGAACCACGAGCCTTCTAGTGAGTTGCTCCGGTTTGTGAGGGGTGTGTGTCCAAACTTTCGTCAAACAGGCCAACTTTTTTTCCACATCATCTTGGTGGCAGGACATTACATCAAGCTAGGTTTCATGTTTTTCTGATCATTTTTTAATTTTTTGGAATTAAAATGCCATGGCACTCCATGCATGTGTCCATGCGGTGAGACCAATATGTTTGAAAATTCCTTCTAATTTACCGCACATGGAATTAACTCGCACACAAGTACGCAAATATTATTTTTCAAACCGTTATGGTTAGCCGTTGCATGTACATCTAGTTCAAATTTGAATTGCTGTCATTAAATGGCTAGAAAATCACTTAAATGTCTTCAAAAGGTTAAATGACCCCTGAAATTTTCCAAATTTTCACATGACAGTTGTATTAGTGCACGTTACACGTAGAAAAAAATTGAAGGCCGTAAGAGGAAGCTATCTCCCGTTCGTCATCAAACATGCATTGTTCCCTCTCGGAACCACGAGCCTTCTAGTGAGTTGCTCCGGTTTGTGAGGGGTGTGTATCCAAACTTTCGTCAAACAGGCCAACTTTTTTACCACATCATCTTGGTGGCATGACCATTACATCAAGCAAGGTTTCATGTTTTTCTGATCATTTTTTAATTTTTTGGAATTAAAATGCCATGGCACTCCATGCATGTGTCCATGCCGTGAGACCAATATGTTTGAAAATTCCTTCTAATTTACTGCATATGGAATTAACTCACACACAAGTACACAAATATTATTTTTCAAACCGTTATGGTTAGCCGTTGCATGTACATCTAGTTCAAATTTGAATTGCTGTCATTAAATGGCTAGAAAATCACTTAAATGTCTTCAAAAGGTCAAATGACCCCTGAAATTTTCCAAATTTTCACATGACAGTTGTATTAGTGCACGTTACATGTAGAAAAAAATTGAAGGCCGTAAGAGGAAGCTATCTCCCGTTCGTCATCAAACATGCATTGTTCCATCTCGGAACCACGAGCCTTCTAGTGAGTTGCTCCGGTTTGTGAGGGGTGTGTGTCCAAACTTTCGTCAAAGAGGCCAACTTTTTTACCACTTCATGTTGGTGGCATGACATTACATCAAGCAAGGTTTCATGTTTTTCTGATCATTTTTTAATTTTTTGGAATTAAAATGCCATGGCACTCCATGCATGTGTCCATGCCGTGAGACCAATATGTTTGAGAATTCCTTCTAATTTACTGCACATGGAATTAACTCGCACACAAGTACACAAATATGATTTTTCAAACCATTATGGTTAGCCGTTGCATGTAGATGTAGTTCAAATTTGAATTACGGTCATTAAATGGCTAGAAAATCACTTAAATGTCTTCAAAAGGTCAAATGACCCCTGAAATTTTCCAAATTTTCACATGAAAGTTGTATTAGTGCACGTTACACGTAGAAAAAAATTGAAGGACGTAAGCGGAAGCTATCTCCCATTCGTCATCAAACATGCATTGTTCCCTCTCAGAACCACGAGCCTTCTAGTGAGTTGCTCCGATTTGTGAGGGGTGTGTGTCCAAACTTTCGTCAAACAGGCCAACTTTTTTACCACATCATCTTGGTGGCATGACATTACATCAAGCAAGGTTTCATGTTTTTCTGATCATTTTTTAATTTTTTGGAATTAAAATGCCATGACACTCCATGCATGTGTCCATGCCGTGAGACCAATATATTTGAAAATTCCTTCTAATTTACTGCACATGGAATTAACTCACACACAAGTACACAAATATTATTTTTCAAACCGTTATGGTTAGCCGTTGCATGTACATCTAGTTCAAATTTGAATTCCTGTCATTAAATGGCTAGAAAATCACTTAAATGTCTTCAAAAGGTTAAATGACCCCTGAAATTTTCCAAATTTTCACATAACAGTTGTATTAGTGCACGTTACACGTAGAAAAAAATTGAAGGCCGTAAGAGGAAGCTATCTCCCGTTCGTCATCAAACATGCATTGTTCCCTCTCGGAACCACGAGCCTTCTAGTGAGTTGCTCCGGTTTGTGAGCGATGTGTGTCCAAACTTTCGTCAAACAGGCCAACTTTTTTACCACATCATCTTGGTGGCATGACATTACATCAAGCAAGGTTTCATGTTTTTCTGATAATTTTTTAATTTTTTGGAATTAAAATGCCATGGCACTCCATGCATGTGTCCATGCCATGAGACCAATATGTTTGAAAATTCCTTCTAATTTACTGCACATGGAATTAACTCGCACACAAGTACACAAATATTATTTTTCAAACCGTGATGGTTAGCCGTTGCATGTACATCTAGTTCAAATTTGAATTGTTGTCATTAAATGGCTAGAAAATCACTTAAATGTCTTTAAAAGGTCAAATGACCCCTGAAATTTTCCAAATTTTTACATGACAGTTGTATTAGTGCACGTTACACGTAGAAAAAAATTGAAGGCCGTAAGAGGAAGCTATCTCCCGTTCGTCATCAAACATGCATTGTTCCCTCTCGGAACCACGAGCCTTCTAGTGAGTTGCTCCGGTTTGTGAGGGGTGTGTATCCAAACTTTCGTCAAACAGGCCAACTTTTTTACCACATCATCTTGGTGGCATGACATTACATCAAGCAAGGTTTCATGTTTTTCTGATCATTTTTTAATTTTTTGGACTTAAAATGCCATGGCACTCCATGCATGTGTCCATGCCGTGAGACCAATATGTTTGAAAATTCCTTCTAATTTACTGCACATGGAATTAACTCGCACACAAGTACACAAATATTATTTTTCAAACCGTTATGGTTAGCCGTTGCATGTACATCTAGTTCAAATTTGAATTGCTGTCATTAAATGGCTAGAAAATCACTTAAATGTCTTTAAAAGGTCAAATGACCCCTGAAATTTTCCAAATTTTCACATGACAGTTGTATTAGTGCACGTTACACGTAGAAAAAAATTGAAGGCCGTAAGAGGAAGCTATCTCCCGTTCGTCATCAAACATGCATTGTTCCCTCTCGGAACCACGAGCCTTCTAGTGAGTTGCTCCGGTTTGTGAGGGGTGTGTGTCCAACCTTTCGTCAAACAGGCCAACTTTTTTACCACATCATCTTGGTGGCATGACATTACATCAAGCAAGGTTTCATGTTTTTCTGATCATTTTTTAATTTTTTGGAATTAAAATGCCATGGCACTCCATGCATGTGTCCATGCCGTGAGACCAATATGTTTGACAATTCCTTCTAATTTACTGCACATGGAATTAACTCGCACACAAGTACACAAATATGATTTTTCAAAACATTATGTATAGCCGTTGCATGTAGATGTAGTTCAAATTTGAATTACGGTCATTAAATGGCTAGAAAATCACTTAAATGTCTTCAAAAGGTCAAATGACCCCTGAAATTTTCCAAATTTTCACATGACACATGTATTAGTGCATGTTACACGTAGAAAAAAATTAAAAGCCGTAAGAGGAAGCTATCTCCCGTTCGTCATCAAACATGAATTGTTCCCTCTCGGAACCACGAGCCTTCTAGTGAGTTGCTCCGGTTTGTGAGGGGTGTGTGTCCAAACTTTCGTCAAACAGGCCAACTTTTTTTCCACATCATCTTGGTGGCATGACATTACATCAAGCTAGGTTTCATGTTTTTCTGATCATTTTTTAATTTTTTGGAATTAAAATGCCATGGCACTCCATGCATGTGTCCATGCCGTGAGACCAATATGTTTGAAAATTCCTTCTAATTTACCGCACATGGAATTAACTCGCACACAAGTACACAAATATTATTTTTCAAACCGTTATGGTTAGCCGTTGCATGTACATCTAGTTCAAATTTGAATTGCTGTCATTAAATGGCTAGAAAATCACTTAAATGTCTTCAAAAGGTTAAATGACCCCTGAAATTTTCCAAATTTTCACATGACAGTTGTATTAGTGCACGTTACACGTAGAAAAAAATTGAAGGCCGTAAGAGGAAGCTATCTCCCGTTCGTCATCAAACATGCATTGTTCCCTCTCGGAACCACGAGCCTTCTAGTGAGTTGCTCCGGTTTGTGAGGGGTGTGTATCCAAACTTTCGTCAAACAGGCCAACTTTTTTACCACATCATCTTGGTGGCATGACCATTACATCAAGCAAGGTTTCATGTTTTTCTGATCATTTTTTAATTTTTTGGAATTAAAATGCCATGGCACTCCATGCATGTGTCCATGCCGTGAGACCAATATGTTTGAAAATTCCTTCTAATTTACTGCATATGGAATTAACTCACACACAAGTACACAAATATTATTTTTCAAACCGTTATGGTTAGCCGTTGCATGTACATCTAGTTCAAATTTGAATTGCTGTCATTAAATGGCTAGAAAATCACTTAAATGTCTTCAAAAGGTCAAATGACCCCTGAAATTTTCCAAATTTTCACATGACAGTTGTATTAGTGCACGTTACATGTAGAAAAAAATTGAAGGCCGTAAGAGGAAGCTATCTCCCGTTCGTCATCAAACATGCATTGTTCCATCTCGGAACCACGAGCCTTCTAGTGAGTTGCTCCGGTTTGTGAGGGGTGTGTGTCCAAACTTTCGTCAAAGAGGCCAACTTTTTTACCACTTCATGTTGGTGGCATGACATTACATCAAGCAAGGTTTCATGTTTTTCTGATCATTTTTTAATTTTTTGGAATTAAAATGCCATGGCACTCCATGCATGTGTCCATGCCGTGAGACCAATATGTTTGAGAATTCCTTCTAATTTACTGCACATGGAATTAACTCGCACACAAGTACACAAATATGATTTTTCAAACCATTATGGTTAGCCGTTGCATGTAGATGTAGTTCAAATTTGAATTACGGTCATTAAATGGCTAGAAAATCACTTAAATGTCTTCAAAAGGTCAAATGACCCCTGAAATTTTCCAAATTTTCACATGAAAGTTGTATTAGTGCACGTTACACGTAGAAAAAAATTGAAGGACGTAAGCGGAAGCTATCTCCCATTCGTCATCAAACATGCATTGTTCCCTCTCAGAACCACGAGCCTTCTAGTGAGTTGCTCCGATTTGTGAGGGGTGTGTGTCCAAACTTTCGTCAAACAGGCCAACTTTTTTACCACATCATCTTGGTGGCATGACATTACATCAAGCAAGGTTTCATGTTTTTCTGATCATTTTTTAATTTTTTGGAATTAAAATGCCATGACACTCCATGCATGTGTCCATGCCGTGAGACCAATATATTTGAAAATTCCTTCTAATTTACTGCACATGGAATTAACTCACACACAAGTACACAAATATTATTTTTCAAACCGTTATGGTTAGCCGTTGCATGTACATCTAGTTCAAATTTGAATTCCTGTCATTAAATGGCTAGAAAATCACTTAAATGTCTTCAAAAGGTTAAATGACCCCTGAAATTTCCAAATTTTCACATAACAGTTGTATTAGTGCACGTTACACGTAGAAAAAAATTGAAGGCCGTAAGAGGAAGCTATCTCCCGTTCGTCATGAAACATGCATTGTTCCCTCTCGGAACCACGAGCCTTCTAGTGAGTTGCTCCGGTTTGTGAGCGACGTGTGTCCAAACTTTCGTCAAACAGGCCAACTTTTTTACCACAACATCTTGGTGGCATGACATTACATCAAGCAAGGTTTCATGTTTTTCTGATAATTTTTTAATTTTTTGGAATTAAAATGCCATGGCACTCCATGCATGTGTCCATGCCATGAGACAAATATGTTTGAAAATTCCTTCTAATTTACTGCACATGGAATTAACTCGCACACAAGTACACAAATATTATTTTTCAAACCGTGATGGTTAGCCGTTGCATGTACATCTAGTTCAAATTTGAATTGTTGTCATTAAATGGCTAGAAAATCACTTAAATGTCTTTAAAAGGTCAAATGACCCCTGAAATTTTCCAAATTTTTACATGACAGTTGTATTAGTGCACGTTACACGTAGAAAAAAATTGAAGGCCGTAAGAGGAAGCTATCTCCCGTTCGTCATCAAACATGCATTGTTCCCTCTCGGAACCACGAGCCTTCTAGTGAGTTGCTCCGGTTTGTGAGGGGTGTGTATCCAAACTTTCGTCAAACAGGCCAACTTTTTTACCACATCATCTTGGTGGCATGACATTACATCAAGCAAGGTTTCATGTTTTTCTGATCATTTTTTAATTTTTTGGAATTAAAATGCCATGGCACTCCATGCATGTGTCCATGCCGTGAGACCAATATGGTTGAAAATTCCTTCTAATTTACTGCACATGGAATTAACTCGCACACAAGTACACAAATATTATTTTTCAAACCGTTATGGTTAGCCGTTGCATGTACATCTAGTTCAAATTTGAATTGCTCTCATTAAATGGCTAGAAAATCACTTAAATGTCTTTAAAAGGTCAAATGACCCCTGAAATTTTCCAAATTTTCACATGACAGTTGTATTAGTGCACGTTACACGTAGAAAAAAATTGAAGGCCGTAAGAGGAAGCTATCTCCCGTTCGTCATCAAACATGCATTGTTCCCTCTCGGAACCACGAGCCTTCTAGTGAGTTGCTCCGGTTTGTGAGGGGTGTGTGTCCAACCTTTCGTCAAACAGGCCAACTTTTTTACCACATCATCTTGGTGGCATGACATTACATCAAGCAAGGTTTCATGTTTTTCTGATCATTTTTTAATTTTTTGGAATTAAAATGCCATGGCACTCCATGCATGTGTCCATGCCGTGAGACCAATATGTTTGACAATTCCTTCTAATTTACTGCACATGGAATTAACTCGCACACAAGTACACAAATATGATTTTTCAAAACATTATGGTTAGCCGTTGCATGTAGATGTAGTTCAAATTTGAATTACGGTCATTAAATGGCTAGAAAATCACTTAAATGTCTTCAAAAGGTCAAATGACCCCTGAAATTTTCCAAATTTTCACATGACACATGTATTAGTGCATGTTACACGTAGAAAAAAATTAAAAGCCGTAAGAGGAAGCTATCTCCCGTTCGTCATCAAACATGAATTGTTCCCTCTCGGAACCACGAGCCTTTTAGTGAGTTGCTCCGGTTTGTGAGGGGTGTGTGTCCAAACTTTCGTCAAACAGGCCAACTTTTTTTCCACATCATCTTGGTGGCATGACATTACATCAAGCTAGGTTTCATGTTTTTCTGATCATTTTTTAATTTTTTGGAATTAAAATGCCATGGCACTCCATGCATGTGTCCATGCCGTGAGACCAATATGTTTGAAAATTCCTTCTAATTTACCGCACATGGAATTAACTCGCACACAAGTACACAAATATTATTTTTCAAACCGTTATGGTTAGCCGTTGCATGTACATCTAGTTCAAATTTGAATTGCTGTCATTAAATGGCTAGAAAATCACTTAAATGTCTTCAAAAGGTTAAATGACCCCTGAAATTTTCCAAATTTTCACATGACAGTTGTATTAGTGCACGTTACACGTAGAAAAAAATTGAAGGCCGTAAGAGGAAGCTATCTCCCGTTCGTCATCAAACATGCATTGTTCCCTCTCGGAACCACGAGCCTTCTAGTGAGTTGCTCCGGTTTGTGAGGGGTGTGTATCCAAACTTTCGTCAAACAGGCCAACTTTTTTACCACATCATCTTGGTGGCATGACCATTACATCAAGCAAGGTTTCATGTTTTTCTGATCATTTTTTAATTTTTTGGAATTAAAATGCCATGGCACTCCATGCATGTGTCCATGCCGTGAGACCAATATGTTTGAAAATTCCTTCTAATTTACTGCATATGGAATTAACTCACACACAAGTACACAAATATTATTTTTCAAACCGTTATGGTTAGCCGTTGCATGTACATCTAGTTCAAATTTGAATTGCTGTCATTAAATGGCTAGAAAATCACTTAAATGTCTTCAAAAGGTCAAATGACCCCTGAAATTTTCCAAATTTTCACATGACAGTTGTATTAGTGCACGTTACATGTAGAAAAAAATTGAAGGCCGTAAGAGGAAGCTATCTCCCGTTCGTCATCAAACATGCATTGTTCCCTCTCGGAACCACGAGCCTTCTAGTGAGTTGCTCCGGTTTGTGAGGGGTGTGTGTCCAAACTTTCGTCAAACAGGCCAACTTTTTTACCACATCATGTTGGTGCCATGACATTACATCAAGCAAGGTTTCATGTTTTTCTGATCATTTTTTAATTTTTTGGAATTAAAATGCCATGGCACTCCATGCATGTGTCCATGCCGTGAGACCAATATGTTTGAGAATTCCTTCTAATTTACTGCACATGGAATTAACTCGCACACAAGTAGACAAATATGATTTTTCAAACCATTATGGTTAGCCGTTGCATGTAGATGTAGTTCAAATTTGAATTGCGGTCATTAAATGGCTAGAAAATCACTTAAATGTCTTCAAAAGGTCAAATGACCCCTGAAATTTTCCAAATTTTCACATGAAAGTTGTATTAGTGCACGTTACACGTAGAAAAAAATTGAAGGACGTAAGCGGAAGCTATCTCCCATTCGTCATCAAACATGCATTGTTCCCTCTCAGAACCACGAGCCTTCTAGTGAGTTGCTCCGATTTGTGAGGGGTGTGTGTCCAAACTTTCGTCAAACAGGCCAACTTTTTTACCACATCATCTTGGTGGCATGACATTACATCAAGCAAGGTTTCATGTTTTTCTGATCATTTTTTAATTTTTTGGAATTAAAATGCCATGACACTCCATGCATGTGTCCATGCCGTGAGACCAATATATTTGAAAATTCCTTCTAATTTACTGCACATGGAATTAACTCACACACAAGTACACAAATATTATTTTTCAAACCGTTATGGTTAGCCGTTGCATGTACATCTAGTTCAAATTTGAATTCCTGTCATTAAATGGCTAGAAAATCACTTAAATGTCTTCAAAAGGTTAAATGACCCCTGAAATTTTCCAAATTTTCACATAACAGTTGTATTAGTGCACGTTACACGTAGAAAAAATTGAAGGCCGTAAGAGGAAGCTATCTCCCGTTCGTCATCAAACATGCATTGTTCCCTCTCGGAACCACGAGCCTTCTAGTGAGTTGCTCCAGTTTGTGAGCGATGTGTGTCCAAACTTTCGTCAAACAGGCCAACTTTTTTACCACATCATGTTGGTGGCATGACATTACATCAAGCAAGGTTTCATGTTTTTCTGATCATTTTTTAATTTTTTGGAATTAAAATGCCAAGGCACTCCATGCATGTGTCCATGCCGTGAGACCAATATGTTTGAGAATTCCTTCTAATTTACTGCACATGGAATTAACTCGCACACAAGTACACAAATATGATTTTTCAAACCATTATGGTTAGCCGTTGCATGTAGATGTAGTTCAAATTTGAATTACGGTCATTAAATGGCTAGAAAATCACTTAAATGTCTTCAAAAGGTCAAATGACCCCTGAAATTTTCCAAATTTTCACATGAAAGTTGTATTAGTGCACGTTACACGTAGAAAAAAATTGAAGGCCGTAAGAGGAAGCTATCTCCCATTCGTCATCAAACATGCATTGTTCCCTCTCGGAACCACGAGCCTTCTAGTGAGTTGCTCTCATTTGTGAGGGGTGTGTGTCCAAACTTTCGTCGAACAGGCCAACTTTTTTACCACATCATCTTGGTGGCATGACATTACATCAAGCAAGGTTTCATGTTTTTCTGATCATTTTTTAATTTTTTGGAATTAAAATGCCATGGCACTCCATGCATGTGTCCATGCCGTGAGACCAATATGTTTGAGAATTCCTTCTAATTTACTGCGCATGGAATTAACTCGCACACAAGTACACAAATATGATTTTTCAAACCATTATGGTTAGCCGTTGCATGTACATCTAGTTCAAATTTGAATTACGGTCATTAAATGGCTAGAAAATCACTTAAATGTCTTCAAAAGGTCAAATGACCCCTGAAATTTTCCAAATTTTCACATGACAGTTGTATTAGTGCACGTTACATGTAGAAAAAAATTGAAGGCCGTAAGAGGAAGCTATCTCCCGTTCGTCATCAAACATGCATTGTTCCCTCTCGGAACCACGAGCCTTCTAGTGAGTTGCTCCGGTTTGTGAGGGGTGTGTGTCCAAACTTTCGTCAAACAGGCCAACTTTTTTACCACATCATGTTGGTGGCATGACATTACAGCAAGCAAGGTTTCATGTTTTTCTGATCATTTTTTAATTTTTTGGAATTAAAATGCCATGGCACTCCATGCATGTGTCCATGCCGTGAGACCAATATGTTTGAGAATTCCTTCTAATTTACTGCACATGGAATTAACTCGCACACAAGTACACAAATATGATTTTTCAAACCATTATGGTTAGCCGTTGCATGTAGATGTAGTTCAAATTTGAATTACGGTCATTAAATGGCTAGAAAATCACTTAAATGTCTTCAAAAGGTCAAATGACCCCTGAAATTTTCCAAATTTTCACATGAAAGTTGTATTAGTGCACGTTACACGTAGAAAAAAATTGAAGGCCGTAAGCGGAAGCTATCTCCCATTCGTCATCAAACATGCATTGTTCCCTCTCAGAACCACGAGCCTTCTAGTGAGTTGCTCCGATTTGTGAGGGGTGTGTGTCCAAACTTTCGTCAAACAGGCCAACTTTTTTACCACATCATCTTGGTGGCATGACATTACATCAAGCAAGGTTTCATGTTTTTCTGATCATTTTTTAATTTTTTGGAATTAAAATGCCATGACACTCCATGCATGTGTCCATGCCGTGAGACCAATATATTTGAAAATTCCTTCTAATTTACTGCACATGGAATTAACTCACACACAAGTACACAAATATTATTTTTCAAACCGTTATGGTTAGCCGTTGCATGTACATCTAGTTCAAATTTGAATTCCTGTCATTAAATGGCTAGAAAATCACTTAAATGTCTTCAAAAGGTTAAATGACCCCTGAAATTTTCCAAATTTTCACATAACAGTTGTATTAGTGCACGTTACACGTAAAAAAAAATTGAAGGCCGTAAGAGGAAGCTATCTCCCGTTCGTCATCAAACATGCATTGTTCCCTCTCGGAACCACGAGCCTTCTAGTGAGTTGCTCCAGTTTGTGAGCGATGTGTGTCCAAACTTTCGTCAAACAGGCCAACTTTTTTACCACATCATGTTGGTGGCATGACATTACATCAAGCAAGGTTTCATGTTTTTCTGATCATTTTTTAATTTTTTGGAATTAAAATGCCAAGGCACTCCATGCATGTGTCCATGCCGTGAGACCAATATGTTTGAGAATTCCTTCTAATTTACTGCACATGGAATTAACTCGCACACAAGTACACAAATATGATTTTTCAAACCATTATGGTTAGCCGTTGCATGTAGATGTAGTTCAAATTTGAATTACGGTCATTAAATGGCTAGAAAATCACTTAAATGTCTTCAAAAGGTCAAATGACCCCTGAAATTTTCCAAATTTTCACATGAAAGTTGTATTAGTGCACGTTACACGTAGAAAAAAATTGAAGGCCGTAAGAGGAAGCTATCTCCCATTCGTCATCAAACATGCATTGTTCCCTCTCGGAACCACGAGCCTTCTAGTGAGTTGCTCTGATTTGTGAGGGGTGTGTGTCCAAACTTTCGTCGAACAGGCCAACTTTTTTACCACATCATCTTGGTGGCATGACATTACATCAAGCAAGGTTTCATGTTTTTCTGATCATTTTTTAATTTTTTGGAATTAAAATGCCATGGCACTCCATGCATGTGTCCATGCCGTGAGACCAATATGTTTGAGAATTCCTTCTAATTTACTGCGCATGGAATTAACTCGCACACAAGTACACAAATATGATTTTTCAAACCATTATGGTTAGCCGTTGCATGTACATCTAGTTCAAATTTGAATTACGGTCATTAAATGGCTAGAAAATCACTTAAATGTCTTCAAAAGGTCAAATGACCCCTGAAATTTTCCAAATTTTCACATGACAGTTGTATTAGTGCACGTTACATGTAGAAAAAAATTGAAGGCCGTAAGAGGAAGCTATCTCCCGTTCGTCATCAAACATGCATTGTTCCCTCTCGGAACCACGAGCCTTCTAGTGAGTTGCTCCGGTTTGTGAGGGGTGTGTGTCCAAACTTTCGTCAAACAGGCCAACTTTTTTACCACATCATGTTGGTGGCATGACATTACATCAAGCAAGGTTTCATGTTTTTCTGATCATTTTTTAATTTTTTGGAATTAAAATGCCATGGCACTCCATGCATGTGTCCATGCCGTGAGACCAATATGTTTGAGAATTCCTTCTAATTTACTGCACATGGAATTAACTCGCACACAAGTAGACAAATATGATTTTTCAAACCATTATGGTTAGCCGTTGCATGTAGATGTAGTTCAAATTTGAATTGCGGTCATTAAATGGCTAGAAAATCACTTAAATGTCTTCAAAAGGTCAAATGACCCTTGAAATTTTCCAAATTTTCACATGAAAGTTGTATTAGTGCACGTTACACGTAGAAAAAAATTGAAGGCCGTAAGAGGAAGCTATCTCCCATTCGTCATCAAACATGCATTGTTCCCTCTCGGAACCACGAGCCTTCTAGTGAGTTGCTCCGATTTGTGAGGGGTGTGTGTCCAAACTTTCGTCAAACAGGCCAACTTTTTTACCACATCATCTTGGTGGCATGACATTACATCAAGCAAGGTTTCATGTTTTTCTGATAATTTTTTAATTTTTTGGAATTAAGATGCCATGACACTCCATGCATGTGTCCATGCCATGAGACCAATATATTTGAAAATTCCTTCTAATTTACTGCACATGGAATTAACTCACACACAATTACACAAATATTATTTTTCAAACCGTTATGGTTAGCCGTTGCATGTACATCTAGTTCAAATTTGAATTCCTGTCATTAAATGGCTAGAAAATCACTTAAATGTCTTCAAAAGGTTAAATGACCCATGAAATTTTCCAAATTTTCACATAACAGTTGTATTAGTGCATGTTACACGTAGAAAAAAATTGAAGGCCGTAAGAGGAAGCTATCTCCCGTTCGTCATCAAACATGCATTGTTCCCTCTCGGAACCACGAGCCTTCTAGTGAGTTGCTCCGGTTTGTGAGGGATGTGTGTCCAAACTTTCGTCAAACAGGCCAACTTTTTTACCACAACATCTTGGTGGCATGACATTACATCAAGCAAGGTTTCATGTTTTTCTGATCATTTTTTAATTTTTTGGAATTAAAATGCCATGGCACTCCATGCATGTGTCCATGCCGTGAGACCAATATGTTTGAAAATTCCTTCTAATTTACTGCACATGGAATTAACTCGCACACAAGTACACAAATATTATTTTTCAAACCGTTATGGTCAGCCGTTGCATGTACATCTAGTTCAAATTTGAATTGCTGTCATTAAATGGCTAGAAAATCACTTAAATGTCTTCAAAAGGTCAAATGACCCATGAAATTTTCCAAATTTTCACATGACAGTAGTATTAGTGCACGTTACACGTAGAAAAAAATTGAAGGCCGTAAGAGGAAGCTATCTCCCGTTCGTCATCAAACATGCATTGTTCCCTCTCGGAACCACGAGCCTTCTAGTGAGTTGCTCCGATTTGTGAGGGGTGTGTGTCCAAACTTTCGTCAAACAGGCCAACTTTTTTACCACATCATCTTGGTGGCATGACATTACATCAAGCAAGGTTTCATGTTTTTTTGATCATTTTTTTATTTTTTGGAATTAAAATGCCATGGCACTCCATGCATATGTCCATGCCGTGAGACCAATATGTTTGAAAATTCCTTCTAATTTACTGCACATGGAATTAACTTGTACACACGTACACAAATATGATTTTTCAAACCATTATGGTTAGCCGTTGCATGTAGATGTAGTTCAAATTTGAATTACGGTCATTAAATGGCTAGAAAATCACTTAAATGTCTTCAAAAGGTCAAATGACCATTGAAATTTTCCAAATTTTCACATGACAGTTGTATTAGTGCACATTACATGTAGAAAAAAATTGAAGTTCGTATGAGGAAGCTATCTCCCGTTCGTCATCAAACATGCATTGTTCCCTCTGGGAACCACGAGCCTTCTAGTGAGTTGCTCCGGTTTGTGAGGGGTGTGTGTCCAAACTTTCGTCAAACAGGCCAAAAAAATTTACCACATCATCTTGGTGGCATGGCATTACATCAAGCAAGGTTTCATGTTTTTCTGATCATTTTTTAATTTTTTGGAATTAAAATGCCATAACACTCCATGCATGTGTCCATGCCGTGAGACCAATATATTTGAAAATTCCTTCTAATTTACTGCACATGGAATAAACTCGCACACAAGTACACAAATATTATTTTTCAAGCATTTATGGTTAGCCGTTGCATGTACATCTAGTTCAAATTTGAATTCCTGTCATTAAATGGCTAGAAAATCACTTAAATGTCTTCAAAAGGTTAAATGACCCCTGAAATTTTCCAAATTTTCACATGACAGTTGTATTAGTGCACATTACATGTAGAAAAAAATTGAAGTTCGTATGAGGAAGCTATCTCCAGTTCGTCATCAAACATGCATTGTTCCCTCTAGGAACCACGAGCCTTCTATTGAGTTGCTCCGGTTTGTGAGGGGTGTGTGTCCAAACTTTCGTCAAACAGGTCAATTTTTTACCACATCATCTTGGTGGCATGACATTACATCAAGTAAGGTTTCATGTTTTTCTGATCATTTTTTAATTTTCCGGAATTACAATGCCATGGCACTCCATGCATGTGTCCATGCCGTGAGACCAATATGTTTGAAAATTCCTTCTAATTTACTGCACATGGAATTAACTCGCACACAAGTACACAAATATAATTTTTCAAACCGTTATGGTTAGCCGTTGCATGTAGATGTAGTTCAAATTTGAATTACAGTAATTAGATGGCTAGAAAATCACTTAAATGTCTTCAAAAGGTCAAATGACCCTTGAAATTTTCCAAATTTTCACATGACAGTTGTATTAGTGCATGTTACACGTAGAAAAAAATTGAAGGCCGTAAGCGGAAGCTATCCCCCGTTCGTCATCAAACATGCATTGTTCCCTCTCGGAACCATGAGCCTTCTATTGAGTTGCTCCGGTTTGTGAGGGCTGTGTGTCCAAACTTTCGTCAAACAGGCCAATTTTTTACCACATCATCTTGGTGGCATGACATTACATCAAGCAAGGTTTCATGTTTTTCTGATCATTTTTTAATTTTTTGGAATTAAAACGCCATGGCACTCCATGCATGTGTCCATGCCGTGAGACCAATATGTTTGAAAATTCCTTCTAATTTACTACACATGGAATTAACTCGCACACAAGTACACAAATATGATTTTTCAAACCATTATGGTTAGCCGTTACATGTAGATGTGGTTCAAATTTGAATTACGGTCATTAAATGGCTAGAAAATCACTTAAATGGCTTCAAAAGGTCAAATGACCCCTGAAATTTTCCAAATTTTAACATGACAGTTGTATTAGTGCATGTTACACGTAGAAAAAAATTGAAGGCCGTAAGAGGAAGCTATCTCCCGTTCGTCATCAAACATGCATTGTTCCCTCTCAGAACCACAAGCCTTCTAGTGAGTTGCTCCGGTTTGTGAGGCGTGTGTGTCCAAAATTTCGTCAAACAGGCCAATTTTTTTACCACATCATCTTGGTGGCATGACATTACATCAAGCAAGGTTTCATGTTCTTCTGATCATTTTTTAATTTTTTGGAATTAAAATGCCATGGCACTCCATGCATGTGTCCATGCCGTGAGACCAATATGTTTGAAAATTCCTTCTAATTTACTGCGCATGGAATTAAATCGCACACCAGTACACAAATATGATTTTTCAAACCGTTATGGTTAGCCGTTGCATGTAGATGTAGTTCAAATTTGAATTACAGTAATTAGATGGCAAGAAAATCACTTAAATGTCTTCAAAAGGTCAAATGACCCTTGAAATTTTCCAAATTTTCACATGACAGTTGTATTAGTGCATGTTACACGTAGAAAAAAATTGAAGGCCATAAGAGGAAGCTATCCCCCGTTCGTCATCAAACATGCATTGTTCCCTCTCGGAACCACGAGCCTTCTATTGAGTTGCTCCGGTTTGTGAGGGGTGTGTGTCCAAACTTTCGTCAAACAGGCCAATTTTTTACCAAATCATCTTGGTGGCATGACATTACATCAAGTAAGGATTCATGTTTTTCTGATCATTTTGTAATTTTCTGGAATTAAAATGCCATGGCACTCCATGCATGTGTCCATGCCGTGAGACCAATATCTTTGAAAATTCCTTCTAATTTACTGCACATGGAATTAACTCGAACACAAGTACACAAATATAATTTTTCAAACCGTTATGGTTAGCCGTTGCATGTAGATGTAGTTCAAATTTGAATTACGGTCATTAAATGGCTAAAAAATCACTTAAATGTCTTCAAAAGGTCAAATGACCCTTGAATTTTCCAAATTTTCACATGACAGTTGTATTAGGGAACATTACACGTAGGAAAAAATTGAATGCCGTAAGAGGAAGCTATCTCCCGTTCATCATCAAACATGCATTGTTCCCTCTCGAAACCACGAGCCTTCTAGTGAGTTGCTCCGGTTTCTGAGGGGTGTGTGTCCAAACTTTCATCAAACAGGCCAACTTTTTTACCACATCATCTTGGTGGCATGACATTACATCAAGCAAGGTTTCATGTTTTTCGATCATTTTTTAATTTTTTGGAATTAAAATGCCATGGCACTCCATGCATGTGTCCATGCCGTGAGACCAATATGTTTGAAAATTCCTTCTAATTTACTACACATGGAATTTACTCGCACACAAGTACACAAATATGATTTTTCAAACCATTATGGTTAGCCGTTGCATGTAGATGTGGTTCAAATTTGAATTACAGTCATTAAATGGCTAGAAAATCACTTAAATGTCTTCAAAAGGTCAAATGACCCCTGAAATTTTCAAAATTTTAACATGACAGTTGTATTAGTGCATGTTACACGTAGAAAAAAATTAAAGGCCGTAAGAGGAAGCTATCTCCCGTTCGTCATCAAACATGCATTGTTCCCTCTCAGAACCACAAGCCTTCTAGTGAGTTGCTCCGGTTTGTGAGGGGTGTGTGTCCAAACTTTCGTCAAACAGGCCAATTTTTTTACCACATCATCTTGGTGGCATGACATTACATCAAGCAAGGTTTCATGTTTTTCTGATCATTTTTTAATTTTTTGGAATTAAAATGCCATGGCCCTCCATGCATGTGTCCATGCCGTGAGACCAATATGTTTGAAAATTCCTTCTAATTTACTGCACATGGAATTAAATCGCACACAAGTACACAAATATGATTTTTCAAACCGTTATGGTTAGCCGTTGCATGTAGATGTTGTACAAATTTGAATTACGGTCATTAAATGGCTAAAAAATCACTTAAATGTCTTCAAAAGGTCGAATGACCCTTGAAATTTTCCAAATTTTCACATGATAGTTGTATTAGTGCATGTTACACGTAGAAAAAAATTGAAGTTCGTATGAGGAGGCTATCTCCCGTTCCTCATAAAACATGCATTGTTCCCTCAAGGAACCACAAGCCTTCTAGTGAGTTGCTCCGGTTTGTGAGGGGTGTGTGTCCAAACTTTCGTCAAACAGGCCAACTTTTTTACCAAATAATCTTCGTGGCATGACATTACATCAAGCAAGGTTTCATGTTTTTTTGATTATTTTTAAATTTTTTGGAATTAAAATGCCATGGCACTCCATGCATGTGTCATTGCCGTGAGACCAATATGTTTGAAAATTCCTTCTAATTTACTGCACATGGAATTAACTCGCACACAAGTACACAAATATGATTTTTCAAACCATTATGGTTAGCCGTTGCATCTAGATCTAGTTCAAATTTTCACATGACAGTTGTATTAGTGCACGTTACACGTAGAAAAAAATTGAAGGCCGTAAGAGGAAGCTATCTCCCGTTCATCATCAAACATGCATTGTTCCCTCTCGGAACCACGAGCCTTCTAGTGAGTTGCTCCGGTTTGTGAGGGGTGTGTGTCCAAACTTTCGTCAAACAGGCCAAGTTTTTAACCACATCATCTTGGTGGCATGACATTACATCAAGCATGGTTTCATGTTTTTCTTTTCATTTTTTAATTTTTTGGAATTAAAATGCCATGGCACTCCATGCATGTGTCCATGCCGTGAGACCAGTATGTTTGAAAATTCCTTCCAATTTACTGCACATGGAATTGACTCGCACACAAGTACACAAATATGATTGTTCAAACCGTTATGGTTAGCCGTTGCATGTACATCTAGTTCAAATTTGAATTACTGTCATTAAATGGCTAGAAAATCACTTAAATGTCTTCAAAAGGTCAAATGACCGCTGAAATTTTCCAAATTTTCACATGACACTTGTATTAGTGCATGTTACACGTAGAAAAAAATTGAAGGCCGTAAGAGGAAGTATCTCCCGTTCGTCATCAAACATGCATTGTTCCCTCACGGAACCACGAGCCTTCTATTGAGTTGCTCCGCTTTGTGAGGGGTGTGTTTCCAAACTTTCGTCAAACAGGCCAACTTTTTTACCACATCATCTTGGTGGCATGACATTACATCAAGCAAGGTTTCATGTTTTTCTGATCATTTTTTAATTTTTTGGAATTAAAATGCCATGGCACTCCATGCATGTGTCCATGCCGTGAGACCAATATGTTTGAAAATTCCTTCAAATTTACTGCACATGGAATTAACTCGCACACAACTACATACATATGATTTTTCAAACCGTTATGGTTAGCCGTTGCATGTAGATGTAGTTCAAATTTGAATTACGGTCATTAAATGGCTAGAAAATCACTTAAATGTCTTCAAAAGGTCAAATGACCCTTGAAATTTCCAAATTTTCACATGACAGTTGTATTAGTGCACGTTACACGTAGAAAAAAATTGAAGGCCGTAAGAGGAAGCTATCTCCCGTTCGTCATCAAACATGCATTGTTCCCTCTCGGAACCACGAGCCTTCTAGTGAGTTGCTCCAGTTTGTGAGGGGTGTGTGTCCAAACTTTCGTCAAACAGGCCAACTTTTTTACCACATCATCTTGGTGGCATGACATTACATCAAGCAAGGTTTCATGTTTTTCTGATCATTTTTTAATTTTTTGAAATTAAAATGCCATGGCACTCCATGCAGGTGTCCATGCCATGAGACCAATATGTTTGAAAATTCCTTCTAATTTACTGCACATGGATTTAACTCGCACACAAGTACACAAATATGATTTTTCAAACCGTTATGGTTAGCCCTTGCATGTAGATGTAGTTCAAATTTGAATTACGGTTATGAAATGGCTAGATAATCACTTAAATGTCTTCAAAAGGTCAAATGACCCTTGAATTTTCCAAATTTTCACATGACAGTTGTATTAGTGCACGTTACACGTAGAAAAAAATTGAAGTTCGTATGAGGAAGCTATCTCCCGTTCGTCATCAAACATGCATTGTTCCCTCGAGGAACCACGAGCCTTCTAGTGAGTTGCTCCGGTTTGTGAGGGGTGTGTGTCCAAACTTTCGTCAAACAGGCCAACTTTTTTACCACATCATCTTGGTGGTATGACATTACAACAAGCAAGGTTTCATGTTTTTCTGATCATTTTTTAATTTTTTGGAATTAAAATGCCATGGCACTCCATGCATGTGTCCATGCCGTGAGATCAATATGTTTGAAAATTCCTTCTAATTTACTGCACATGGAATTAACTCGCACACAAGTACACAAATATGATTTTTCAAACCATTATGGTTAGCCGTTGCATGTAGATGTAGTTCAAAATTGAATTACGGTCATTAAATGGCTAGAAAATCACTTAAATGTCCTCAAAAGGTCAAATGACCCTTGAAATTTTCCAAATGACAGTTGTATTAGTGCACGCTACATGTAGAAAAAAATTGAAGGCCGTAAGAGGAAGCTATCTCCCGTTCGTCCTCAAACATGCATTGTTCCCTCTCGGAACCACGAGCCTTCTAGTGAGTTGCTCAGGTTTGTGAGGGGTGTGTGTCCAAACTTTCGTCAAACAGGCCAACTTTTGTACCACATCATCTTGGTGGCATGACATTACATCAAGCAAGGTTTCATGTTTTTCTGATCATTTTTTAATTTTTTGGAATTAAAATGCCATGGCACTCCATGCATGTGTCCATGCCGTGAGACCAATATGTTTGAAAATTCCTTCTAATTTATTGCACATGGAATTAACTCGCACACAAGTACACAAATATGATTTTTCAAACCATTATGGTTAGCCGTTGCATGTAGATGTAGTTCAAATTTGAATTACGGTCATTAAATGGCTAGAAAATCACTTAAATGTCTTCAAAAGGTCAAATGACCATTGAAATTTTCCAAATTTTCACATGACAGTTGTATTAGTGCACATTACATGTAGAAAAAAATTGAAGTTCGTATGAGGAAGCTATCTCCAGTTCGTCATCAAACATGCATTGTTCCCTCTAGGAACCACGAGCCTTCTATTGAGTTGCTCCGGTTTGTGAGGGGTGTGTGTCCAAACTTTCGTCAAACAGGCCAATTTTTTACCACATCATCTTGGTGGCATGACATTACATCAAGTAAGGTTTCATGTTTTTCTGATCATTTTTTAATTTTCCGGAATTACAATGCCATGGCACTCCATGCATGTGTCCATGCCGTGAGACCAATATGTTTGAAAATTCCTTCTAATTTACTGCACATGGAATTAACTCGCACACAAGTACACAAATATAATTTTTCAAACCGTTATGGTTAGCCGTTGCATGTAGATGTAGTTCAAATTTGAATTACAGTAATTAGATGGCTAGAAAATCACTTAAATGTCTTCAAAAGGTCAAATGACCCTTGAAATTTTCCAAATTTTCACATGACAGTTGTATTAGTGCATGTTACACGTAGAAAAAAATTGAAGGCCGTAAGCGGAAGCTATCCCCCGTTCGTCATCAAACATGAATTGTTCCCTCTCGGAACCATGAGCCTTCTATTGAGATGCTCCGGTTTGTGAGGGGTGTGTGTCCAAACTTCGTCAAACAGGCCAATTTTTTACCACATCATCTTGGTGGCATGACATTACATCAAGCAAGGTTTCATGTTTTTCTGATCATTTTTTAATTTTTTGGAATTAAAATGCCATGGCACTCCATGCATGTGTCCATGCCGTGAGACCAATATGTTTGAAAATTCCTTCTAATTTACTACACATGGAATTAACTCGCACACAAGTACACAAATATGATTTTTCAAACCATTATGGTTAGCCGTTACATGTAGATGTGGTTCAAATTTGAATTACGGTCATTAAATGGCTAGAAAATCACTTAAATGGCTTCAAAATGTCAAATGACCCCTGAAATTTTCCAAATTTTAACATGACAGTTGTATTAGTGCATGTTACACGTAGAAAAAAATTGAAGGCCGTAAGAGGAAGCTATCTCCCGTTCGTCATCAAAC
This sequence comes from Thinopyrum elongatum, assembly GCA_011799875.1. Classification (NCBI taxonomy): domain Eukaryota; kingdom Viridiplantae; phylum Streptophyta; class Magnoliopsida; order Poales; family Poaceae; genus Thinopyrum; species Thinopyrum elongatum. The sequence continues at coordinate 430,322,800 of CM022303.1, read as the reverse complement.
ATGCATTGTTCTCTCTCAGAACCACAAGCCTTCTAGTGAGTTGCTCCGGTTTGTGAGGGGTGTGTGTCCAAACTTTCGTCAAACAGGCCAATTTTTTTACCACATCTTCTTGGTGGCATGACATTACATCAAGCAAGGTTTCATGTTCTTCTGATCATTTTTTAATTTTCTGGAATTAAAATGCCATGGCACTCCATGCATGTGTCCATGCCGTGAGACCAATATGTTTGAAAATTCCTTCTAATTTACTGCGCATGGAATTAAATCGCACACAAGTACACAAATATGATTTTTCAAACCGTTATGGTTAGCCGTTGCATGTAGATGTAGTTCAAATTTGAATTACAGTAATTAGATGGCAAGAAAATCACTTAAATGTCTTCAAAAGGTCAAATGACCCTTGAAATTTTCCAAATTTTCACAAGACAGTTGTATTAGAGCATGTTACACGTAGAAAAAAATTGAAGGCCATAAGAGGAAGCTATCCCCCGTTCGTCATCAAACATGCATTGTTCCCTCTCGGAACCACGAGCCTTCTATTGAGTTGCTCCGGTTTGTGAGGGGTGTGTGTCCAAACTTTCGTCAAACAGGCCAATTTTTTACCAAATCATCTTGGTGGCATGACATTACATCAAGTAAGGTTTCATGTTTTTCTGATCATTTTGTAATTTTCTGGAATTAAAATGCCATGGCACTCCATGCATGTGTCCATGCCGTGAGACCAATATCTTTGAAAATTCCTTCTAATTTACTGCACATGGAATTAACTCGAACACAAGTACACAAATATAATTTTTCAAACCGTTATGGTTAGCCGTTGCATGTAGATGTAGTTCAAATTTGAATTACGGTCATTAAATGGCTAAAAATCACTTAAATGTCTTCAAAAGGTCAAATGACCCTTGAATTTTCCAAATTTTCACATGACAGTTGTATTAGTGCACATTACACGTAGGAAAAAATTGAATGCCGTAAGAGGAAGCTATCTCCCGTTCATCATCAAACATGCATTGTTCCCTCTCGAAACCACGAGCCTTCTAGTGAGTTGCTCCGGTTTCTGAGGGGTGTGTGTCCAAACTTTCATCAAACAGGCCAACTTTTTTACCACATCATCTTGGTGGCATGACATTACATCAAGCAAGGTTTCATGTTTTTCTGATCATTTTTTAATTTTTTGGAATTAAAATGCCATGGCACTCCATGCATGTGTCCATGCCGTGAGACCAATATGTTTGAAAATTCCTTCTAATTTACTACACATGGAATTTACTCGCACACAAGTACACAAATATGATTTTTCAAACCATTATGGTTAGCCGTTGCATGTAGATGTGGTTCAAATTTGAATTACAGTCATTAAATGGCTAGAAAATCACTTAAATGTCTTCAAAAGGTCAAATGATCCCTGAAATTTTCAAAATTTTAACATGACAGTTGTATTAGTGCATGTTACACGTAGAAAAAAATTGAAGGCCGTAAGAGGAAGCTATCTCCCGTTCGTCATCAAACATGCATTGTTCCCTCTCAGAACCACAAGCCTTCTAGTGAGTTGCTCCGGTTTGTGAGGGGTGTGTGTCCAAACTTTCGTCAAACAGGCCAATTTTTTTACCACATCATCTTGGTGGCATGACATTACATCAAGCAAGGTTTCATGTTTTTCTGATCATTTTTTAATTTTTTGGAATTAAAATGCCATGGCACTCCATGCATGTGTCCATGCCGTGAGACCAATATGTTTGAAAATTCCTTCTAATTTACTGCACATGGAATTAAATCGCACACAAGTACACAAATATGATTTTTCAAACCGTTATGGTTAGCCGTTGCATGTAGATGTTGTACAAATTTGAATTACGGTCATTAAATGGCTAGAAAATCACTTAAATGTCTTCAAATGGTCAAATGACCCTTGAAATTTTCCAAATTTTCACATGATAGTTGTATTAGTGCATGTTACACGTAGAAAAAAATTGAAGTTCGTATGAGGAGGCTATCTCCCGTTCGTCATAAAACATGCATTGTTCCCTCAAGGAACCACGAGCCTTCTAGTGAGTTGCTCCGGTTTGTGAGGGGTGTGTGTCCAAACTTTCGTCAAACAGGCCAACTTTTTTACCAAATAATCTTCGTGGCATGACATTACATCAAGCAAGGTTTCATGTTTTTTTGATTATTTTTAAATTTTTTGGAATTAAAATGCCATGGCACTCCATGCATGTGTCCATGCCGTGAGACCAATATGTTTGAAAATTCCTTCTAATTTACTGCACATGGAATTAACTCGCACACAAGTACACAAATATGATTTTTCAAACCATTATGGTTAGCCGTTGCATCTAGATCTAGTTCAAATTTGAATTATGGTCATTAGATGGCTAGAAAATCACTTAAATGTCTTCAAAAGGTCAAATGACCCCTAAATTTTTCCAAATTTTCACATGACATTGTATTAGTGCACGTTACACGAAGAAAAAAATTGAAGGCCGTAAGAGGAAGCTATCTCCCGTTCATCATCAAACATGCATTGTTCCCTCTCGGAACCACGAGCCTTCTAGTGAGTTGCTCCGGTTTGTGAGGGGTGTGTGTCCAAACTTTCGTCAAACAGGCCAAGTTTTTTACCACATCATCTTGGTGGCATGACATTACATCAAGCATGGTTTCATGTTTTTCTTTTAATTTTTTAATTTTTTGGAATTAAAATGCCATGGCACTCCATGCATGTGTCCATGCCGTGAGACCAATATGTTTGAAAATTCCTTCCAATTTACTGCACATGGAATTAACTCGCACACAAGTACACAAATATGATTTTTCAAACTGTTATGGTTAGCCGTTGCATGTACATCTAGTTCAAATTTGAATTACTGTCATTAAATGGCTAGAAAATCACTTAAATGTCTTCAAAAGGTCAAATGACCGCTGAAATTTTCCAAATTTTCACATGACACTTGTATTAGTGCATGTTACACGTAGAAAAAAATTGAAGGCCGTAAGAGGAAGTATCTCCCGTTCGTCATCAAACATGCATTGTTCCCTCGCGGAACCACGAGCCTTCTATTGAGTTGCTCCGCTTTGTGAGGGGTGTGTTTCCAAACTTTCATCAAACAGGCCAACTTTTTTACCACATCATCTTGGTAGCATGACATTACATCAAGCAAGGTTTCATGTTTTTCTGATCATTTTTTAATTTTTTGGAATTAAAATGCCATGGCACTCCATGCATGTGTCCATGCCGTGAGACCAATATGTTTGAAAATTCCTTCAAATTTACTGCACATGGAATTAACTCGCACACAACTACATACATATGATTTTTCAAACCGTTATGGTTAGCCGTTGCATGTAGATGTAGTTCAAATTTGAATTACGGTCATTAAATGGGTAGAAAATCACTTAAATGTCTTCAAAAGGTCAAATGACCCTTGAAATTTCCAAATTTTCACATGACAGTTGTATTAGTGCACGTTACACGTAGAAAAAAATTGAAGTTCGTATGAGGAAGCTATCTCCCGTTCGTCATCAACCATGCATTGTTCCCTCTCGGAACCACGAGCCTTTTAGTGAGTTGCTCCAGTTTGTGAGGGGTGTGTGTCCAAACTTTCGTCAAACAGGCCAACTTTTTTACCACATCATCTTGGTGGCATGACCTTACATCAAGCAAGGTTTCATGTTTTTCTGATCATTTTTTAATTTTTTGAAATTAAAATGCCATGGCACTCCATGCAGGTGTCCATGCTGTGAGACCAATATGTTTGAAAATTCCTTCTAATTTACTACACATGGATTTAACTCGCACACAAGTACACAAATATGATTTTTCAAACCGTTATGGTTAGCCCTTGCATGTAGATGTAGTTCAAATTTGAATTACGGTTATGAAATGGCTAGATAATCACTTAAATGTCTTCAAAACGTCAAATGACCCTTGAAATTTTCCAAATTTTCACATGACAGTTGTATTAGTGCACGTTACACGTAGAAAAAAATTAAAGTTCGTAGGAGGAAGCTATCTCCCGTTCGTCATCAAACATGCATTGTTCCCTCTCGGAACCACCAGCCTTCTAGTGAGTTGCTCCAGTTTGTGAGGGGTGTGTGTCCAAACTTTCGTCAAACAGGCCAACTTTTTTACCACATCATCTTGGTGGCATGACATTACATCAAGCAAGGTTTCATGTTTTTCTGATCATTTTTTAATTTTTTGAAATTAAAATGCCATGGCACTCCATGCAGGTGTCCATGCCATGAGACCAATATGTTTGAAAATTCCTTCTAATTTACTGCACATGGATTTAACTCGCACACAAGTACACAAATATGATTTTTCAAACCGTTATGGTTAGCCCTTGCATGTAGATGTAGTTCAAATTTGAATTACGGTTATGAAATGGCTAGATAATCACTTAAATGTCTTCAAAAGGTCAAATGACCCTTGAATTTTCCAAATTTTCACATGACAGTTGTATTAGTGCACGTTACACGTAGAAAAAAATTGAAGTTCGTATGAGGAAGCTATCTCCCGTTCGTCATCAAACATGCATTGTTCCCTCTAGGAACCACGAGCCTTCTAGTGAGTTGCTCCGGTTTGTGAGGGGTGTGTGTCCAAACTTTCGTCAAACAGGCCAACTTTTTTACCACATCATCTTGGTGGTATGACATTACAACAAGCAAGGTTTCATGTTTTTCTGATCATTTTTTAATTTTTTGGAATTAAAATGCCATGGCACTCCATGCATGTGTCCATGCCGTGAGATCAATATGTTTGAAAATTCCTTCTAATTTACTGCACATGGAATTAACTCGCACACAAGTACACAAATATGATTTTTCAAACCATTATGGTTAGCCGTTGCATGTAGATGTAGTTCAAATTTGAATTACGGTCATTAAATGGCTAGAAAATCACTTAAATGTCCTCAAAAGGTCAAATGACCCTTGAAATTTTCCAAATGACAGTTGTATTAGTGCACGCTACATGTAGAAAAAAATTGAAGGCCGTAAGAGGAAGCTATCTCCCGTTCGTCCTCAAACATGCATTGTTCCCTCTCGGAACCACGAGCCTTCTAGTGAGTTGCTCAGGTTTGTGAGGGGTGTGTGTCCAAACTTTCGTCAAACAGGCCAACTTTTGTACCACATCATCTTGGTGGCATGACCTTACATCAAGCAAGGTTTCATGTTTTCTGATCATTTTTTAATTTTTTGGAATTAAAATGCCATGGCACTCCATGCATGTGTCCATGCCGTGAGACCAATATGTTTGAAAATTCCTTCCAATTTACTGCACATGGAATTAACTCGCACACAAGTACACAAATATGATTTTTCAAACCGTTATGGTTAGCCGTTGCATGTAGATGTAGTTCAAATTTGAATTACGGTCATTAAATGGCTAGAAAATCACTTAAATGTCTTCAAAAGGTCAAATGACCCTTGAAATTTTCCAAAGTTTCACATGACAATTGTATTAGTGCATGTTACACATAGAAAAAAATTGAAGTTCGTTTGAGGAAGCTATCTCTTGTTCGTCATCAAACATGCATTGTTCCCTCTAGGGACCATGAGCCTTCTAGTGAGTTGCTCCGGTTTGTGAGGGGTGTGTGTCCAAACTTTCGTCAAACAGGCCATCTTTTTTACCACATCATCTTGGTGGCAAGACATTACAACAAGCAAGGTTTCATGTTTTTCTGATCATTTTTTAATTTCTTGGAATTAAAATGCCACGGCACTCCATGCATGTGTCCATGCCGTGAGACCAATATGTTTGAAAATTCCTTCTAATTTACTGCACATGGAATTAACTCGCACACAAGTACACAAATATGATTTTTCAAACCGTTATGGTTAGCCGTTGCATGTAGATGTAGTTCAAATTTGAATTACGGTCATTAAATGGCTAGAAAATCACTTAAAAGTCTTCAAAAGGTCAAATGACCCTTGAAATTTTCTAAATTTTCACATGACAGTTGTATTAGTGCACGTTACACGTAGAAAAACATTGAAGTTCGTATGAGGAGGCTATCTCCCGTTCGTCATAAAACATGCATTGTTCCCTCTAGGAACCACGAGCCTTCTAGTGAGTTGCTCCGGTTTGTGAGGGATGTGTGTCCAAACTTTCGTCAAACAGGCCAACTTTTTTACCACAACATCTTGGTGGCATGACATTACATCAAGCAAGGTTTCATGTTTTTCTGATCATTTTTTAATTTTTTGGAATTAAAATGCCATGGCACTCCATGCATGTGTCCATGCCGTGAGACCAATATGTTTGAAAATTCCTTCTAATTTACTGCACATGGAATTAGCTCGCACACAAGTACACAAATATTATTTTTCAAACCGTTATGGTCAGCCGTTGCATGTACATCTAGTTCAAATTTGAATTGCTGTCATTAAATGGCTAGAAAATCACTTAAATGTCTTCAAAAGGTCAAATGACCCCTGAAATTTTCCAAATTTTCACATGACAGTAGTATTAGTGCACGTTACACGTAGAAAAAAATTGAAGGCCGTAAGAGGAAGCTATCTCCCGTTCGTCATCAAACATGCATTGTTCCCTCTTGGAACCACGAGCCTTTTAGTGAGTTGCTCCGATTTGTGAGGGGTGTGTGTCCAAACTTTCGTCAAACAGGCCAACTTTTTTACCACATCATCTTGGTGGCATGACATTACATCAAGCAAGGTTTCATGTTTTTTGGATCATTTTTAAATTTTTTGGAATTAAAATGCCATGGCACTCCATGCATGTGTCCATGCCGTGAGACCAATATATTTGAAAATTCCTTCTAATTTACTGCACTTGGAATTAACTCGCACACAAGTACACAAATATGATTTTTCAAACCATTATGGTTAGCCGTTGCATCTAGATGTAGTTCAAATTTGAATTACGGTCATTAGATGGCTAGAAAATCACTTAAATGTCTTCAAAAGGTCAAATGACCCCTAAAATTTTCCAAATTTTCACATGACAGTTGTATTAGTGCACATTACACGTAGAAAAAAATTGAAGGCCGTAAGAGGAAGCTATCTCCCGTTCGTCATCAAACATGCATTGTTCCCTCTCGGAACCACGAGCCTTCTAGTGAGTTGCTCCGGTTTGTGAGGGGTGTGTGTCCAAACTTTCGTCAAACAGGCCAAGTTTTTTACCACATCATCTTGGTGGCATGACATTACATCAAGCAAGGTTTCATGTTTTTCTTTTCATTTTTTAATTTTTTGGAATTAAAATGCCATGGCACCCCATGCATGTGTCCATGCCGTGAGACCAATATGTTTGAAAATTCCTTCTAATTTACTGCACATGGAATTAACTCGCACACAAGTACACAAATATGATTTTTCTAACCGTTATGGTTAGCCGTTGCATGTACATCTAGTTCAAATTTGAATTATTGTCATTAAATGGCTAGAAAATCACTTAAATGTCTTCAAAAGGTCAAATGACCCCTGAAATTTTCCAAATTTTCACATGATACTTGTATTAGTGCATGTTACACGTAGAAAAAAGTTGAAGGCCGTAAGAGGAAGCTATCTCCCGTTCGTCATCAAACATGCATTGTTCCCTCTAGGAACCACGAGCCTTCTAGTGCGTTGCTCCGGTTTGTGAGGGGTGTGTGTCCAAACTTTCGTCAAACAGGCCAACTTTTTTACTACATCATCTTGGTGGCATGACCTTACATCAAGCAAGGTTTCATGTTTTTCTGATCATTTTTTAAGTTTTTGGAATTAAAATGCCATGGCACTCCATGCAATGCCGTGAGACCAATATGTTTGAAAATTCCTTCAAATTTACTGCACATGGAATTAACTCGCACACAAGTACATACATGTGATTTTTCAAACCGTTATGGTTAGCCGTTGCATGTAGATGTAGTTCAAATTTGAATTACGGTCATTAAATGGCTAAAAAATCACTTAAATGTCTTCAAAAGGTCAAATGACCCTTGAAATTTCCAAATTTTCACATGACAGTTGCATTAGTGCATGTTACCCGTAGAAAAAAAATTGAAGTTCGTATGAGGAAGCTATGTCCCGTTCGTCATCAAACATGCATTGTTCCCGCTAGGTACCACGAACCTTCTAGTGAGTTGCTCCGGTTTGTGAGGGGTGTGTGTCCAAACTTTCGTCAAACAGGCCAACTTTTTTACCACATCATCTTGGTGGCATGACATTACATCAAGCAAGGTTTCATGTTTTTCTGATCATTTTTTATTTTTTGGAATTAAAATGCCATGGCACTCCATGCATGTGTCCATGTCGTGAGACCAATATGTTTGAAAATTCCTTCTAATTTACTGCACATGGAATTAACTCGCACGCAAGTACACAAATATGATTTTTCAAACCATTATGGTTAGCCGTTGCATGTAGATGTAGTTCAAATTTGAATTACGGTCATTAAATGGCTAGAAAATCACTTAAATGTCTTCAAAAGGTCAAATAACCCCTGAAATTTTCCAAATTTTCACATGACAGTTGTATTAGTGCACGTTACACGTAGAAATAAATTGAAGGCCATAAGAGGAAGCTATCTCCCGTTCGTCATTAAACATGCATTGTTCCCTCTCGGAACCACGAGCCTTCTAGTGAGTTGCTCCGGTTTGTGAGGGGTGTGTGTCCAAACTTTCGTCAAACAGGCCAACTTTTTTACCACATCATCTTGGTGGCATGACCTTACATCAAGCCAGGTTTCATGTTTTTCTGATCATTTTTTAATTTTTTGGAATTAAAATGCCATGGCACTCCATGCATGTGTCCATGCCGTGAGACCAATATGTTTGAAAATTCCTTCTAATTTACTGCACATGGAATTAACTCGCACACAAGTACACAAATATGATTTTTCAAACCGTTATGGTTAGCCGTTGCATGTAGATGTAGTTCAAATTTGAATTACGGTCATTAAATGGCTAGAAAATCACTTAAATGTCTTCAAAAGGTCAAATGACCCCTGAAGTTTTCCAAATTTTCACATGACAGTTGTATTAGTGCATGTTACACGTAGAAAAAAATTGAAGGCCATAAGAGGAAGCTATCTCCCGTTCGTCATCAAACATGCATTGTTCCCTCTCGGAACCACGAGCCTTCTAGTGAGTTGCTCCGGTTTGTGAGGGGTGTGTGTCCAAACTTTCGTCAAACAGGCCAACTTTTTTTCCACATCATCTTGGTGGCATGACATTACATCAAGAAAGGTTTCATGTTTTTCTGATCATTTTTTATTTTTTGGAATTAAAATGCCATGGCACTCCATGCATGTGTCCATGCCGTGAGAGCAATATTTTTGAAAATTCCTTCTAATTTACTGCACATGGAATTAACTCGCACACAAGTACACAATTATGATTTTTCAAACCGTTATTGTTAGCCGTTGCATGTAGATGTAGTACAAATTTGAATTACGGTCATTAAATGGCTAGAAAATCACTTAAATGTCTTCAAAAGGTCAAATGACCCTTGAAATTTTCTAAATTTTCACATGACAGTTGTATTGGTGCACGTTACACGTAGAAAAAAATTGAAGTTCGTATGAGGAGGCTATCTCCCGTTCGTCATAAAACATGCATTGTTCCCTCTAGGAACCACAAGCCTTCTAGTGAGTTGCTCCGGTTTGTGAGGGGTGTGTGTCCAAACTTTCGTCAAACAGGCCAACTTTTTTACCACATCATCTTGGTGGCATGACATTACATCAAGCAAGGTTTCATGTTTTTTGGATCATTTTTAAATTTTTTGGAATTAAAATGCCATGGCACTCCATGCATGTGTCCATGCCGTGAGACCAATATATTTGAAAATTCCTTCTAATTTACTGCACTTGGAATTAACTCGCACACAAGTACACAAATATGATTTTTCAAACCATTATGGTTAGCCGTTGCATCTAGATGTAGTTCAAATTTGAATTACGGTCATTAGATGGCTAGAAAATCACTTAAATGTCTTCAAAAGGTCAAATGACCCCTAAAATTTTCCAAATTTTCACATGACAGTTGTATTAGTGCACATTACACGTAGAAAAAAATTGAAGGCCGTAAGAGGAAGCTATCTCCCGTTCGTCATCAAACATGCATTGTTCCCTCACGGAACCACGAGCCTTCTAGTGAGTTGCTCCGGTTTGTGAGGGGTGTGTGTCCAAACTTTCGTCAAACAGGCCAAGTTTTTTACCACATCATCTTGGTGGCATGACATTACATCAAGCAAGGTTTCATGTTTTTCGTTTCATTTTTTAATTTTTTGGAATTAAAATGCCATGGCACTCAATGCATGTGTCCATGCCGTGAGACCAATATGTTTGAAAATTCCTTCTAATTTACTGCACATGGAATTAACTCGCACACAAGTACACAAATATGATTTTTCTAATCGTTATGGTTAGCCGTTGCATGTACATCTAGTTCAAATTTGAATTATTGTCATTAAATGGCTAGAAAATCACTTAAATGTCTTCAAAAGGTCAAATGACCCCTGAAATTTTCCAAATTTTCACATGATACTTGTATTAGTGCATGTTACACGTAGAAAAAAATTGAAGGCCGTAAGCGGAAGCTATCTCCCGTTCGTCATCAAACATGCATTGTTCCCTCTAGGAACCACGAGCCTTCTAGTGCGTTGCTCCGGTTTGTGAGGGGTGTGTGTCCAAACTTTCGTCAAACAGGCCAACTTTTTTACCACATCATCTTGGTGGCATGACCTTACATCAAGCAAGGTTTCATGTTTTTCTGATCATTTTTTAAGTTTTTGGAATTAAAATGCCATGGCACTCCATGCAATGCCGTGAGACCAATATGTTTGAAAATTCCTTCAAATTTACTGCACATGGAATTAACTCGCACACAAGTACATACATGTGATTTTTCAAACCGTTATGGTTAGCCGTTGCATGTAGATGTAGTTCAAATTTGAATTACGGTCATTAAATGGCTAAAAAATCACTTAAATGTCTTCAAAAGGTCAAATGACCCTTGAAATTTCCAAATTTTCACATGACAGTTGCATTAGTGCATGTTACCCGTAGAAAAAAAAAATTGAAGTTCGTATGAGGAAGCTATGTCCCGTTCGTCATCAAACATGCATTGTTCCCGCTAGGTACCACGAACCTTCTAGTGAGTTGCTCCGGTTTGTGAGGGGTGTGTGTCCAAACTTTCGTCAAACAGGCCAACTTTTTTACCACATCATCTTGGTGGCATGACATTACATCAAGCAAGGTTTCATGTTTTTCTGATCATTTTTTAATTTTTTGGAATTAAAATGCCATGGCACTCCATGCATGTGTCCATGTCGTGAGACCAATATGTTTGAAAATTCCTTCTAATTTACTGCACATGGAATTAACTCGCACGCAAGTACACAAATATGATTTTTCAAACCATTATGGTTAGCCGTTGCATGTAGATGTAGTTCAAATTTGAATTACGGTCATTAAATGGTAGAAAATCACTTAAATGTCTTCAAAAGGTCAAATAACCCCTAAAATTTTCCAAATTTTCACATGACAGTTGTATTAGTGCACGTTACACGTAGAAATAAATTGAAGGCCATAAGAGGAAGCTATCTCCCGTTCGTCATTAAACATGCATTGTTCCCTCTCGGAACCACGAGCCTTCTAGTGAGTTGCTCCGGTTTGTGAGGGGTGTGTGTCCAAACTTTCGTCAAACAGGCCAACTTTTTTACCACATCATCTTGGTGGCATGACCTTACATCAAGCCAGGTTTCATGTTTTTCTGATCATTTTTTAATTTTTTGGAATTAAAATGCCATGGCACTCCATGCATGTGTCCATGCCGTGAGACCAATATGTTTGAAAATTCCTTCTAATTTACTGCACATGGAATTAACTCGCACACAAGTACACAAACATGATTTTTAAACCGTTATGGTTAGCCATTGCATGTACATCTAGTTCAAATTTGAATTACTGTCATTAAATGGCTAGAAAATCACTTAAATGTCTTCAAAAGGTCAAATGACCTATGAAATTTTCCAAATTTTCACATGATAGTTATATTAGTGCATGTTACACGTAGAAAAAAATTGAAGGCCGTAAGAGGAAGCTATCTCCCGTTCGTCATCAAACATGCATTGTTCCCTCTCGGAACCACGAGCCTTCTAGTGAGTTGCTCCAGTTTGTGAGGGGTGTGTGTCCAAACTTTCGTCAAACAGGCCAACTTTTTTACCACATCATCTTGGTGGCATAACATTACATCAAGCAAGGTTTCATGTTTTTCGGATCATTTTTTAATTTTTTGGAATTAAAATGCCATGGCACTCCATGCATGTGTCCATGCCGTGAGACCAATATGTTTGAAAATTCCTTCTAATTTACTGCACATGGAATTAACTCGCACACAAGTACAGAAATATGATTTTTCAAACCGTTATGGTTAGCCGTTGCATGTAGATGTAGTTCAAATTTGAATTACGGTCATTAAATGGCTAGAAAATCACTTAAATGTCCTCAAAAGGTCAAATGACCCCTGAAATTATCCAAATTTTCACATGACAGTTGTATTAGTGCACGTTACACGTAGAAAAAAATTGAAGGCCGTAAGAGGAAGCTATCTCCCGTTCGTCATCAAACATGCATTGTTCTCTCTCGGAACCACGAGCCTTTTAGTGAGTTGCTCCGGTTTGTGAGGGGTGTGTGTCCAAACTTTCGTCAAACAGGCCAACTTTTTTACCACATCATCTTGGTGGCATGACCTTACATCAAGCCAGGTTTCATGTTTTTCTGATCATTTTTTAATTTTTTGGAATCAAAATGCCATGGCACTCCATGCATGGGTCCATGCCGTGAGACCAATATGTTTGAAAATTCCTTCTAATTTACTGCACATGGAATTAACTCGCAGACAAGTACACAAATATGATTTTTCAAACTGTAATGGTTAGCCGTTGCATGTAGATGTAGTTCAAATTTGAATTATGGTCATTAAATGGCTAGAAAATCACTTAAATGTCTTCAAAAGGTCAAATGACCCTTGAAATTTTCCAAATTTTCACATGACAGTTGCATTAGTGCACGTTACACGTAGAAAAAAATTGAAGTTCGTATGAGGAAGCTATCTCCCGTTCGTCATCAAACATGCATTGTTCCCTCTAGGAACCATGAGCCTTCTAGTGAGTTGCTCCGGTTTGTGAGGGGTGTGTGTCCAAACTTTCGTCAAACAGGCCAACTTTTTTACGACATCATCTTGGGGGCATGACATTACAACAAGCAAGGTTTCATGTTTTTCTGATCATTTTTTAATTTTTTGGAATTAAAATGTCATGGCACTCCATGCATGTGTCCATGCCGTGAGACCAATATGTTTGAAAATTCCTTCTAATTTACTGCACATGGAATTAACTCACACACAAGTACACAAATATGATTTTTCAAACTGTTATGGTTAGCCGTTGCATGTAGATGTAGTTCAAATTTGAATTACGGTCATTAAATGGCTAGAAAATCACTTAAATGTCTTCAAAAGGTCAAATGACCCCTGAAATTTTCCAAATTTTCACATGACAGTTGTATTAGTGCATGTTACACGTAGAAAAAAACTGAAGTTCGTATGAGGAAGCTATCTCCCGTTCGTCATCAAACATGTATTGTTCCCTCTAGGAACCACGAGCTTTCTAGTGAGTTGCTCCGGTTTGTGCTGGGTGTGTGTCCAAACTTTCGTCAAACAGGCCAACTTTTTTACCACATCATCTTGGTGGCATGACATTACATCAAGCAAGGTTTCATGTTTTTCTGATCATTTTTTAATTTTTGGGAATTAAAATGCCATGCCACTCCATGCATGTGTCCATGCCGTGAGGCCAATATGTTTGAAAATTACTTCTAATTTACTGCACATGGAATTAACTCTTACACAAGTACACAAATATGATTTTTGAAACCATTATGGTTAGCCGTTGCATGTAGATGTAGTTCAAATTTGAATTACGGTCATTAAATGGCTAGAAAATCACTTAAATGTCTTCAAAAGGTCAAATGACCCCAGAAATTTTCCAAATTTTCACATGACAGTTGTATTAGTGCACGTTACACGTAGAAATAAATTGAAGGCCGTAAGAGGAAGCTATCTCCCGTTCGTCATCAAACATGCATTGTTCCCTCTCGGAACCACGAACCTTCTAGTGAGTTGCTCCGGTTTGTGAGGGGTGTGTGTCCAAACTTTCGTCAAACAGGCCAATTTTTTTACCACATCATCTTGGTGGCATGACATTACATCAAGCAAGGTTTCATGTTTTTCTGATCATTTTTTAATTTTTTGGAATTAAAATGCCATGGCACTCCATGCATGTGTCCATGCCGTGAGACCAATATGTTTGAAAATTCCTTCTAATTTACTGCACATGGAATTAACTCGCACACAAGTACACAAATATGATTTTTAAACCGTTATGGTTAGCCCTTGCATGTACATCTAGTTCAAATTTGAATTACTGTCATTAAATGGCTAGAAAATCACTTAAATGTCTTCAAAAGGTCAAATGACCTATGAAATTTTCCAAATTTTCACATGATAGTTATATTAGTGCATGTTACACGTAGAAAAAAATTGAAGGCCGTAAGAGGAAGCTATCTCCCGTTCGTCATCAAACATGCATTGTTCCCTCTCGGAACCACGAGCCTTCTAGTGAGTTGCTCCAGTTTGTGAGGGGTGTGTGTCCAAACTTTCGTCAAACAGGCCAAATTTTTTACCACATCATCTTGGTGGCATAACATTACATCAAGCAAGGTTTCATGTTTTTCTGATCATTTTTTAATTTTTTGGAATTAAAATGCCATGGCACTCCATGCATGTGTCCATGCCGTGAGACCAATATGTTTGAAAATTCCTTCTAATTTACTGCACATGGAATTAACTCGCACACAAGTACAGAAATATGATTTTTCAAACCGTTATGGATAGCCGTTGCATGTAGATGTAGTTCAAATTTGAATTACGGTCATTAAATGGCTAGAAAATCACTTAAATGTCCTCAAAAGGTCAAATGACCCCTGAAATTATCCAAATTTTCACATGACAGTTGTATTAGTGCACGTTACACGTAGAAAAAAATTGAAGGCCGTAAGAGGAAGCTATCTCCCGTTCGTCATCAAACATGCATTGTTCTCTCTCGGAACCACGATCCTTTTAGTGAGTTGCTCCGGTTTGTGAGGGGTGTGTGTCCAAACTTTCGTCAAACAGGCCAACTTTTTTACCACATCATCTTGGTGGCATGACCTTACATCAAGCCAGGTTTCATGTTTTTCTGATCATTTTTTAATTTTTTGGAATCAAAATGCCATGGCACTCCATGCATGGGTCCATGCCGTGAGACCAATATGTTTGAAAATTCCTTCTAATTTACTGCACATGGAATTAACTCGCAGACAAGTACACAAATATGATTTTTCAAACTGTAATGGTTAGCCGTTGCATGTAGATGTAGTTCAAATTTGAATTACGGTCATTAAATGGCTAGAAAATCACTTAAATGTCTTCAAAAGGTCAAATGACCCTTGAAATTTTCCAAATTTTCACATGACAGTTGCATTAGTGCACGTTACACGTAGAAAAAAATTGAAGTTCGTATGAGGAAGCTATCTCCCGTTCGTCATCAAACATGCATTGTTCCCTCTAGGAACCATGAGCCTTCTAGTGAGTTGCTCCGGTTTGTGAGGGGTGTGTGTCCAAACTTTCGTCAAACAGGCCAACTTTTTTACGACATCATCTTGGGGGCATGACATTACAACAAGCAAGGTTTCATGTTTTTCTGATCATTTTTTAATTTTTTGGAATTAAAATGTCATGGCACTCCATGCATGTGTCCATGCCGTAAGACCAATATGTTTGAAAATTCCTTCTAATTTACTGCACATGGAATTAACTCACACACAAGTACACAAATATGATTTTTCAAACTGTTATGGTTAGCCGTTGCATGTAGATGTAGTTCAAATTTGAATTACGGTCATTAAATGGCTAGAAAATCACTTAAATGTCTTCAAAAGGTCAAATGACCCCTGAAATTTTCCAAATTTTCACATGACAGTTGTATTAGTACATGTTACACGTAGAAAAAAACTGAAGTTCGTATGAGGAAGCTATCTCCCGTTCGTCATCAAACATGTATTGTTCCCTCTAGGAACCACGAGCTTTCTAGTGAGTTGCTCCGGTTTGTGAGGGGTGTGTGTCCAAACTTTCGTCAAACAGGCCAACTTTTTTACCACATCATCTTGGTGGCATGACATTACATCAAGCAAGGTTTCATGTTTTTCTGATCATTTTTTAATTTTTGGGAATTAAAATGCCATGCCACTCCATGCATGTGTCCATGCCGTGAGGCCAATATGTTTGAAAATTCCTTCTAATTTACTGCACATGGAATTAACTCTTACACAAGTACACAAATATGATTTTTGAAACCATTATGGTTAGCCGTTGCATGTAGATGTAGTTCAAATTTGAATTACAGTCATTAAATGGCTAGAAAATCACTTAAATGTCTTCAAAAGGTCATATGACCCCAGAAATTTTCCAAATTTTCACATGACAGTTGTATTAGTGCACGTTACACGTAGAAATAAATTGAAGGCCGTAAGAGGAAGCTATCTCCCGTTCGTCATCAAACATGCATTGTTCCCTCTCGGAACCACGAACCTTCTAGTGAGTTGCTCCGGTTTGTGAGGGGTGTGTGTCCAAACTTTCGTCAAACAGGCCAATTTTTTTACCACATCATCTTGGTGGCATGACATTACATCAAGCAAGGTTTCATGTTTTTCTGATCATTTTTTAATTTTTTGGAATTAAAATGCCATGGCACTCCATGCGTGTGTCCATGCCGTGAGACCAATATGTTTGAAAATTCCTCCTAATTTACTGCACATGGAATTAACTCGCACACAAGTACACAAATATGATTTTTCAAACCGTTATGGTTAGCCGTTGCATGTACATCTAGTTCAAATTTGAATTACTGTCATTAAATGGCTAGAAAATCACTTAAATGTCTTCAAAAGGTCAAATGACCTATGAAATTTTCCAAATTTTCAGATGACAGTTGTATTAGTGCACGTTACACGTAGAAAAAAATTGAAGGCCATAAGAGAAAGCTATCTCCCGTTCGTCATCAAACATGCATTGTTCCCTCTCGGAACCACGAGCCTTCTAGTGGGTAGCTCCAGTTTGTGAGGGGTGTGTGTCCAAACTTTCGTCAAACAGGCCAACTTTTTTACCACATCATCTTGGTGGCATAACATTACATCAAGCAAGGTTTCATATTTTTCTGATCATTTTTTAATTTTTTGGAATTAAAATGCCATGGCACTCCATGCATGTGTCCATGCCGTGAGACCAATATGTTTGAAAATTCCTTCTAATTTACTGCACATTGAATTAACTCGCACACAAGTACACAAATATGATTTTTCAAACCGTTATGGTTAGCCGTTGCATGTAGATGTAGTTCAAATTTGAATTACGGTCATTAAATGGCTAGAAAATCACTTAAATGTCCTCAAAATGTCAAATGACCCCTGAAATTTTCCAAATTTTCACATGACAGTTGTATTAGTGCATGTTACACGTAGCAAAAAATTGAAGGCCGTAAGAGGAACCTATCTCCCGTTCGTCATCAAACATGCATTGTTCCCTCTCGGTACCAGGAGCCTTCTAGTGAGTTGCTCCGGTTTGTGAGGGGTGTGTGTCCAAACTTTCGTCAAACAGGCCAACTTTTTTACCACATCATCTTGGTGGCATGACCTTACATCAAGAAAGGTTTCATGTTTTTCTGATCATTTTTTAATTTTTTGGAATTAAAATGCCATGGCACTCCATGCATGTGTCCATGCCGTGAGATCAATATGTTTGAAAATTCCATCAAATTTACTGCACATGGAATTAACTCGCACACAAGTACATACATATGATTTTTCAAACCGTTATGGTTAGCCGTTGCATGTAGATGTAGTTCAAATTTGAATTACGGTCATTAAATGGCTAGAAAATCACTTAAATGTCTTCAAAAGGTCAAATGACCCTTGAAATTTCCAAATTTTCACATGACAGTTGTATTAGTGCATGTTACACATAGAAAAAAACTGAAGTTCGTATGAGGAAGCTATCTCCCGTTCGTCATCAAACATGTATTGTTCCCTCTAGGAACCACGAGCCTTCTAGTGAGTTGCTCCGGTTTGTGAGGGGTGTGTGTCCAAACTTTCGTCAAACAGGCCAACTTTTTTACCACATCATCTTGGCAGCATGACATTACATCAAGCAAGGTTTCATGTTTTTCTGATCATTTTTTAATTTTTTGGAATTAAAATGCCATGGCACTCCATGGATGTGTTCATGCCGTGAGGCCAATATGTTTGAAAATTCCTTCTAATTTACTGCACATGGAATTAACTCGCACACAAATACACAAATATGATTTTTCAAACCATTATGGTTAGCCGTTGCATGTAGATGTAGTTCAAATTTGAATTACGGTCATTAAATGGCTAGAAAATCACTTAAATGTCTTCAAAAGGTCAAATGACCCCAGAAATTTTCCAAATTTTCACATGACAGTTGTATTAGTGCACGTTACACGTAGAAATAAATTGAAGGCCGTAAGAGGAAGCTTTCTCCCGTTCGTCATCAAACATGCATTGTTCCCTCTCGGAACCACGAACCTTCTAGTGAGTTGCTCCGGTTTGTGAGGGGTGTGTGTCCAAACTTTCGTCAAACAGGCCAATTTTTTTACCACATCATCTTGGTGGCATGACATTACATCAAGCAAGGTTTCATGTTTTTCTGATCATTTTTTAATTTTTTGGAATTAAAATGCCATGGCACTCCATGCATGTGTCCATGCCGTGAGACCAATATGTTTGAAAATTCCTTCTAATTTACTGCACATGGAATTAACTCGCACACAAGTACACAAATATGATTTTTCAAACCGTTATGGTTAGCCGTTGCATGTACATCTAGTTCAAATTTGAATTACTGTCATTAAATGGCTAGAAAATCACTTAAATGTCTTCAAAAGGTCAAATGACCTATGAAATTTTCCAAATTTTCAGATGACAGTTGTATTAGTGCACGTTACACGTAGAAAAAAATTGCAGGCCATAAGAGAAAGCTATCTCCCGTTCGTCATCAAACATGCATTGTTCCCTCTCGGAACCACGAGCCTTCTAGTGGGTAGCTCCAGTTTGTGAGGGGTGTGTGTCCAAACTTTCGTCAAACAGTCCAACTTTTTTACCACATCATCTTGGTGGCATAACATTACATCAAGCAAGGTTTCATATTTTTCTGATCATTTTTTAATTTTTTGGAATTAAAATGCCATGGCACTCCATGCATGTGTCCATGCCGTGAGACCAATATGTTTGAAAATTCCTTCTAATTTACTGCACATTGAATTAACTCGCACACAAGTACACAAATATGATTTTTCAAACCGTTATGGTTAGCCGTTGCATGTAGATGTAGTTCAAATTTGAATTACGGTCATTAAATGGCTAGAAAATCACTTAAATGTCCTCAAAATGTCAAATGACCACTGAAATTTTCCAAATTTTTACATGACAGTTGTATTAGTGCACGTTACACGTAGCAAAAAATTGAAGGCCTTAAGAGGAAGCTATCTCCCGTTCGTCATCAAACATGCATTGTTCCCTCTCGGTACCAGGAGCCTTCTAGTGAGTTGCTCCGGTTTGTGAGGGGTGTGTGTCCAAACTTTCGTCAAACAGGCCAACTTTTTTACCACATCATCTTGGTGGCATGACCTTACATCAAGAAAGGTTTCATGTTTTTCTGATCATTTTTTAATTTTTTGGAATTAAAATGCCATGGCACTCCATGCATGTGTCCATGCCGTGAGATCAATATGTTTGAAAATTCCTTCAAATTTACTGCACATGGAATTAACTCGCACACAAGTACATACATATGATTTTTCAAACCGTTATGGTTAGCCGTTGCATGTAGATGTAGTTCAAATTTGAATTACGGTCATTAAATGGCTAGAAAATCACTTAAATGTCTTCAAAAGGTCAAATGACCCTTGAAATTTCCAAATTTTCACATGACAGTTGTATTAGTGCATGTTACACATAGAAAAAAACTGAAGTTCGTATGAGGAAGCTATCTCCCGTTCGTCATCAAACATGTATTGTTCCCTCTAGGAACCACGAGCCTTCTAGTGAGTTGCTCCGGTTTGTGAGGGGTGTGTGTCCAAACTTTCGTCAAACAGGCCAACTTTTTTACCACATCATCTTGGCGGCATGACATTACATCAAGCAAGGTTTCATGTTTTTCTGATCATTTTTTAATTTTTTGGAATTAAAATGCCATGGCACTCCATGGATGTGTCCATGCCGTGAGGCCAATATGTTTGAAAATTCCTTCTAATTTACTGCACATGGAATTAACTCGCACACAAGTACACAAATATGATTTTTCAAACCATTATGGTTAGCCGTTGCATGTAGATGTAGTTCAAATTTGAATTACGGTCATTAAATGGCTAGAAAATCACTTAAATGTCTTCAAAAGGTCAAATGACCCCAGAAATTTTCCAAATTTTCACATGACAGTTGTATTAGTGCACGTTACATGTAGAAATAAATTGAAGGCCGTAAGAGGAAGCTATCTCCCGTTCGTCATCAAACGTGCATTGTTCCCTCTCGGAACCACGAACCTTGTAGTGAGTTGCTCCGGTTTGTGAGAGGTGTGTGTCCAAACTTTCGTCAAACAGGCCAATTTTTTTACCACATCATCTTGGTGGCATGACATTACATCAAGCAAGGTTTCATGTTTTTCTGATCATTTTTTAATTTTTTGGAATTAAAATGCCATGGCACTCCATGCATGTGTCCATGCCGTGAGACCAATATGTTTGAAAATTCCTTCTAATTTACTGCACATGGAATTAACTCGCACACAAGTACACAAATATGATTTTTCAAACCGTTATGGTTAGCCGTTGCATGTACATCTAGTTCAAATTTGAATTACTGTCATTAAATGGCTAGAAAATCAGTTAAATGTCTTCAAAAGGTCAAATGACCTATGAAATTTTCCAAATTTTCAGATGACAGTTGTATTAGTGCACGTTACACGTAGAAAAAAAATTGAAGGCCGTAAGAGAAAGCTATCTCCCGTTCGTCATCAAACATGCATTGTTCCCTCTCGGAACCACGAGCCTTCTAGTGGGTAGCTCCAGTTTGTGAGGGGTGTGTGTCCAAACTTTCGTCAAACAGGCCAACTTTTTTACCACATCATCTTGGTGGCATAACATTACATCAAGCAAGGTTTCATATTTTTCTGATCATTTTTTAATTTTTTGGAATTAAAATGCCATGGCACTCCATGCATGTGTCCATGCCGTGAGACCAATATGTTTGAAAATTCCTTCTAATTTACTGCACATTGAGTTAACTCGCACACAAGTACACAAATATGATTTTTCAAACCGTTATGGTTAGCCGTTGCATGTAGATGTAGTTCAAATTTGAATTACGGTCATTAAATGGCTAGAAAATCACTTAAATGTCCTCAAAATGTCAAATGACCCCTGAAATTTTCCAAATTTTCACATGACAGTTGTATTAGTGCACGTTACACGTAGCAAAATATTGAAGGCCGTAAGAGGAAGCTATCTCCCGTTCGTCATCAAACATGCATTGTTCCCTCTCGGTACCAGGAGCCTTCTAGTGAGTTGCTCCGGTTTGTGAGGGGTGTGTGTCCAAACTTTCGTCAAACAGGCCAACTTTTCTACCACATCATCTTGGTGGCATGACCTTACATCAAGCCAGGTTTCATGTTTTTCTGATCATTTTTTAATTTTTTGGAATTAAAATGCCATGGCACCCCATGCATGTGTCCATGCCGTGAGACCAATATGTTTGAAAATTCCTTCTAATTTACTGCACATGGAATTAACTCGCAGACAAGTACACAAATATGATTTTTCAAACCGTTATGGTTAGCCGTTGCATGTAGATGTAGTTCAAATTTGAATTACGGTCATTAAATGGCTAGAAAATCACTTAAATGTCTTCAAAAGGTCAAATGACCCTTGAAATTTTCCAAATTTTCACATGACAGTTGTATTAGTGCATGTTACACGTAGAAAAAAATTGAAGTTCGTATGAGGAAGCTATCTCCCGTTCGTCATCAAACATGCATTGTTCCCTCTAGGAACCACAAGCCTTCTAGTGAGTTGCTCCGGTTTGTGAGGGGTGTGTGTCCAAACTTTTGTCAAACAGGCCAACTTTTTTACCACATCATCTTGGGGGCATGACATTACAACAAGCAAGGTTTCATGTTTTTCTGATCATTTTTTAATTTTTTGGAATTAAAATGCCATGGCACTCCATGCATGTGTCCATGCCGTGAGACCAATATGTTTGAAAATTCCTTCTAATTTACTGCACATGGAATTAACTCGCACACAAGTACACGAATATGATTTTTAAAACCGTTATGGTTAGCCGTTGCATGTAGATGTAGTTCAAATTTGAATTACGGTCATTAAATGGCTAGAAAGTCACTTAAATGTCTTCAAAAGGTCAAATTACCCCTGAAATTTTCCAAATTTTCACATGACAGTTGTATTAGTGCACGTTACACATAGAAAAAAATTGCAGGCCGTAAGAGGAAGCTATCTCCCGTTCGTCATCAAACATGCATTGTTCCCTCTCGGAACCATGAGCCTTCTAGTGAGTTCCTCCGGTTTGTGTGGGGTGTGTGTCCAAAATTTCGTCAAACAGGCCAACTTTTTTACCACATCATCTTGGTGGCATGACATTACATCAAGCAAGGTTTCATGTTTTTCTGATCATTTTTTAATTCTTATGGAATTAAAATGCCATGGCACTCCATGCATGTGTCCATGCCGTGAGACCAATATGTTTGAAAATTCCTTCAAATTTACTGCACATGGAATTAACTCGCACATAAGTACACAAATATGATTTTTCAAACCGTTATGGTTAGCCGTTGCATGTAGATGTATTTCAAATTTGAATTACGGTCATAAATGGCTTGAAAATCACTTAAATGTCTTCAAAAGGTTAAATGACCCCTGAAATTTTCCAAATTTTCACATGACAGTTGTATTAGTGCACGTTACACGTAGAAAAAAATTATAGGCCGTAAGAGGAAGCTATCTCCCGTTCGTCATCAAACATGAATTGTTCCCTCCCGGAACCACGAGCCTTCTCATGAGTTGCTCCGGTTTGTGAGGGGTGTGTGTCCAAACTTTTGTCAAACAGGCTAACTTTTTTACCACAACATCTTGGTGGCATGACATTACATCAAGCAAGGTTTCATGTTTTTCTGATCATTTTTTAATTTTTTTGGAATTAAAATGCCATGGCACTCCATGCATGTGTCCATGCCGTGAGACCAATATGTTTGAAAATTCCTTCTAATTTACTGCACATGGAATTAACTCGCACACAAGTACACAAATATGATTTTTCAAACCGTTATGGTTAGCCGTTGCATGTAGATGTATTTCAAATTTGAATTACGGTCATTAAATGGCTAGAAAATCACTTAAATGTCTTCAAAAGGTCAAATGACTCCTGACATTTTCCAAATTTTCACATGACTGTTGTATTAGTGCACGTTACACGTAGAAAAAAATTATAGGCCGTAAGAGGAAGCTATCTCCCGTTCGTCATCAAACATGAATTGTTCCCTCCCAGAACCACGAGCCTTCTAGTGAGTTGCTGCGGTTTGTGAGGGGGGTGTGTCCAAACTTTCGTCAAACAGGCTAACTTTTTTACCACATCATCTTGGTGGCATGACATTACATCAAGCAAGGTTTCATGTTTTTCTGATCATTTTTTAATTTTTTGGAATTAAAATGCCATGGCACTCCATGCATGTGTCCATGCCGTGAGACCAATATGTTTGAAGACTCCTTCTAATTTACTGCACATGGAATTAACTCGCACACAAGTACACAAATATGATTTTTCAAACCGTTATGGTTAGCCGTTGCATGTAGATGTAGTTCAAATTTGAATTACGATCATTGAATGGCTAGAAAATCACTTAAATGTTTTCAAAAGGTCAAATGACCCCTGAAATTTTCCAAATTTTCACATGACAGTTGTATTAGTGCACGTTACACGTAGAAAAAAATTGAAGTTCGTATGAGGAAGCTATCTCCCATTCATCATCAAACATGCATTGTTCCCTCTCGGAACCACGAGCCTTCTAGTGAGTTGCTCCAGTTTGTGAGGGGTGTGTGTCCAAACTTTCATCAAACAGGCCAACTTTTTTACCAAATTATCTTGGTGGCATGGCATTACATCAAGCAAGGTTTCATGTTTTTCTGATCATTTTGTAATTTTTTGGAATTAAAATGCCATGGCACTCCATGCATGTGTCCATGCCGTGAGACCAATATGTTTGAAAATTCCTTCGAATTTACTGCACATGGAATTAACTCGCACACAAGTACACAAATATGATTTTTCAAACCGGTATGCTTAGCCGTTTCATGTAGATGTAGTTCAAATTTGAATTACGGTCAGTAAATGGATAGAAAATCACTTAAATGTCTTCAAAAGGTCAAATGACCCTTGAAGTTTTCCAAATTTTCACATGACAGTTGTATTAGTGCACGTTACACGTAGAAAAAAATTGAAGTTCATATGAGGAAGCTATCTCCCGTTCGTCATCAAACATGCATTGCTCCCTCTAGGAACCACGAGCCTTCTAGTGAGTTGCTCCGGTTTGTGAGGGGTGTGTGTCCAAACTTTCGTCAAACATGCCAACTTTTTTACCACATCATCTTGGTGGCATGACATTACATCAAGCAAGGTTTCATGTTTTTCTGATCATTTTTTAATTTTTTGGAATTAAAATGCCATGGCACTCCATGCATGTGTCCATGCCGTGAGACCAATATGTTTGAAAATTCCTTCTAATTTACTGCACATGGAATTAACTCGCACACAAGTACACAAATATGATTTTTCAAACCGTTATGGTTAGCCGTTGCATGTACATCTAGTTCAAATTTGAATTACTATCATTAAATGGCTAGAAAATCACTTAAATGTCTTCAAAAGGTCAAATGACCCGTGAAATTTTCCAAATTTTCACATGACAGTTGTATTAGTGCACGTTACACGTAGAAAAAAATTGAAGGCCGTAAGCGGAAGCTATCTCCTGTTCGTCATCAAACATGCATTGTTCCCTCTCGGAACCACGAGCCTTCTAGTGAGTGGCCCCAGTTTGTGAGGGGTGTGTGTCCAAATTTTCGTCAAACAGTCCAACTTTTTTACCACATCATCTTGGTGGCATGACATTACATCAAACAAGGTTTCATATTTTTCTGATCATTTTTTAATTTTTTGGAATTAAAATGCCATGGCACTCCATGCATGTGTCCATGCCATGAGACCAATATGTTTGAAAATTCGTTCTAATTTACTGCACATGGAATTAACTCACACACAAGTACACAAATATGATTTTTCAAACCGTTATGGTTAGCCATTGCATGTAGATGTAGTTCAAATTTGAATTACGGTCATTAAATGGCTAGAAAATCACTTAAATGTCTTCAAAAGGTCAAATGACCCCTGAAATTTTCCAAATTTTCACATGATAGTTGTATTAGTGCACGTTACACGTAGAAAAAAATTGAAGTTCGTATGAGGAAGCTATCTCCCGTTCGTCATCAAACATGCATTGTTCCCTCTAGGAACCACGAGCCTTCTAGTGAGTTGCTCCGGTTTGTGAGGGGTGTGTGTCCAAACTTTCGTCAAACAGGCCAACTTTTTTACCACATCATCTTGGTGGCATGACATTACATCAAGCAAGGTTTCATGTTTTTCTGATCATTTTTTAATTTTTTGGAATTAAAATGCCATGGCACTCGATGCATGTGTCCATGCCGTGAGACCAATATGTTTGAAAATTCCTTCTAATTTATTGCACATGGAATTAACTCGCACACAAGTACACAAATATGATTTTTCAAACCGTTATGGTTAGCCGTTGCATGTAGCTGTAGTTCAAATTTGAATTACGGACATTAAATTGCTAGGAAATTACTTAAATGTCTTCAAAAGGTCAAATGACCCTTGAAATTTTCCAAATTTTCACATGGCAGTTGTACTAGTGCATGTTACACGTAGAAAAAATTGAAGTTCGTATGAGGAAGCTATCTCCCGTTCGTCATCAAACTTGCATTGTTCCCTCTAGGAACCACGAGCCTTCTAGTGAGTTGCTCCGGTTTGTGAGGGGTGTGTGTCCAAACTTTCGTCAAACAGGCCAACTTTTTTACCACATCATCTTGGTGGCATGACATTACATCAAGCAAGGTTTCATGTTTTTCTTATCAGTTTTTAATTTTTTGGAATTAAAATGCCATGGCACTCCATGCATGTGTCCATGCCGTGAGACCAACATGTTTGAAAATTCCTTCTAATTTATTGCACATGGAATTAACTCGCACACAAGTACACAAATATGATTTTTCAAACCATTATGGTTAGCCATTGCATGTAGATGTAGTTCAAATTTGAATCACGGCCATTAAATGGCTAGAAAATCACTTAAATGTCTTGAAAAGGTCAAATGACCCCTAAAATTTTCCAAATTTTCACATGACAGTTGTATTAGTGCATGTTACAGGTAGAAAAAAATTGAAGGCCGTAAGAGGAAGCTATCTCCCGTTCGTCATCAAACATGAATTGTTCCCTGTCGGAATTACAAGCCTTCTAGTGAGTTGCTCCGGTTTGTGAGGGGTGTGTGTCCAAACTTTCGTCAAACAGGCCTATTTTTTTACCACATAATCTTGGTGGCATGACATTACATCAAGCAAGGTTTCATATTTTTTTGACCATTTTTTAATTTTTTGGAATTAAAATGCCATGGCACTCCATGCATGTGTCCATGCCGTGAGACCAATATGTTTGAAAATTCCTTCTAATTTACTGCACATGGAATTAACTCGCACACAAGTACACAAATATTATTTTTCAAACCGTTATGGTTAGCCATTGCATGGTCATCTAGTTCAAATTTGAATTACTGTCATTAAATGGCTAGAAAATCACTTAAATGTCTTCAAAAGGTCAAATGACCCCTGAAATTTTCCAAATTTTCACATGACAGTTGTATTAGTGCACGTTACACGTAGAAAAAAATTGAAGTTCGTATGAGGAAGCTATCTCCCGTTCGTCATCAAACATGCATTGTTCCCTCTAGGAACCACAAGCCTTCTAGTGAGTTGCTCCGGTTTGTGAGGGGTGTGTGTCCAAACTTTCGTCAAACAGGCCAACTTTTTTACCACATCATCTTGGTGGCATGACATTACATCAAGCAAGGTTTCATGTTTTTCTGATCATTTTTTAATTTTTTGGAATTAAAATGCCATGGCACTCGATGCATGTGTCCATGCCGTGAGACCAATATGTTTGAAAATTCCTTCTAATTTATTGCACATGGAATTAACTCGCACACAAGTACACAAATATGATTTTTCAAACCGTTATGGTTAGCCGTTGCATGTAGCTGTAGTTCAAATTTGAATTACGGACATTAAATTGCTAGGAAATTACTTAAATGTCTTCAAAAGGTCAAATGACCCTTGAAATTTTCCAAATTTTCACATGGCAGTTGTACTAGTGCATGTTACACGTAGAAAAAATTGAAGTTCGTATGAGGAAGCTATCTCCCGTTCGTCATCAAACTTGCATTGTTCCCTCTAGGAACCACGAGCCTTCTAGTGAGTTGCTCCGGTTTGTGAGGGGTGTGTGTCCAAACTTTCGTCAAACCGGCCAACTTTTTTACCACATCATCTTGGTGGCATGACATTACATCAAGCAAGGTTTCATGTTTTTCTTATCAGTTTTTAATTTTTTGGAACTAAAATGCCATGGCACTCCATGCATGTGTCCATGCCGTGAGACCAACATGTTTGAAAATTCCTTCTAATTTATTGCACATGGAATAAACTCGCACACAAGTACACAAATATGATTTTTCAAACCATTATGGTTAGCCATTGCATGTAGATGTAGTTCAAATTTGAATCACGGCCATTAAATGGCTAGAAAATCACTTAAATGTCTTGAAAAGGTCAAATGACCCCTAAAATTTTCCAAATTTTCACATGACAGTTGTATTAGTGCATGTTACAGGTAGAAAAAAATTGAAGGCCGTAAGAGGAAGCTATCTCCCGTTCGTCATCAAACATGAATTGTTCCCTGTCGGAATTACAAGCCTTCTAGTGAGTTGCTCCGGTTTGTGAGGGGTGTGTGTCCAAACTTTCGTCAAACAGGCCTATTTTTTTACCACATAATCTTGGTGGCATGACATTACATCAAGCAAGGTTTCATATTTTTTTGACCATTTTTTAATTTTTTGGAATTAAAATGCCATGGCACTCCATGCATGTGTCCATGCCGTGAGACCAATATGTTTGAAAATTCCTTCTAATTTACTGCACATGGAATTAACTCGCACACAAGTACACAAATATTATTTTTCAAACCGTTATGGTTAGCCATTGCATGGTCATCTAGTTCAAATTTGAATTACTGTCATTAAATGGCTAGAAAATCACTTAAATGTCTTCAAAAGGTCAAATGACCCCTGAAATTTTCCAAATTTTCACATGACAGTTGTATTAGTGCATGTTACACGTAGAAAAAAATTGAAGGCCGTAAGAGGAAGCTATCTCCCGTTCGTCATCAAACATGCATTGTTCCCTCTCGGAACCACGAGCCTTCTAGTGAGTTGCTCCGGTTTGTGAGGGGTGTGTGTCCAAACTTTCGTCAAACAGGCCAATTTTTTTACCACATCATCTTGGTGGCATGACATTACATCAAGCAAGGTTTCAGGTTTTTCTGATCATTTTTTAATTTTTTGGAATTAAAATACCATGGCACTCCATGCATGTGTCCATGTCGTGAGACCAATATATTTGAAAATTCCTTCTAATTTACTGCACATGGAATTAACTCGCACACAAGTACACAAATATGATTTTTCAAACCATTATGGTTAGCCGTTGCATGTAGATGTAGTTCAAATTTGAATTACGGTCATTAAATGGCTAGAAAATCACTTAAATGTCTTCAAAAGGTCAAATGACCCTTGAAATTTTCCAAATTTTCACATGACAGTTGTATTAGTGCACGTTACACGTAGAAAAAAATTGAAGTTCGTATGAGGAAGCTATCTCCCGTTTGTCATCAAACATGCATTGTTCCCTCTAGGAACCACGAGCCTTCTAGTGAGTTGCTCCGGTTTGTGAGGGGTGTGTGTCCAAACTTTCGTCAAACAGGCCAATTTTTTACCACATCATCTTGGTGGCATGACATGACATCAAGCAAGGTTTCACGTTTTTCTGATCATTTTTTAATTTTTTGGAATTAAAATGCCATGGCACTCCATGCATGTGTCCTTGCCGTGAGACCAATATGTTTGAAAATTCCTTTAACTTACTGCACATGGAATTAACTCGCACACAAGTACACAAATATGATTTTTCAAACCGTTATGGTTAGCCGTTGCATGTTGATGTAGTTCAAATTTGAATTATGGTCATTAAATGGCTAGAAAATCACTTAAATGTCTTCAAAAGGTCAAATGACCCCAGAAATTTTCCAGATTTTCACATGATAGTTGTATTAGTGCACGTTACACGTAGAAACAAATTGAAGGCCGTAAGAGGAAGCTATCTCCCGTTCGTTATCAAACATGCATTGTTCCCTCTCAGAACCACGAGCCTTCTAGTGAGCCGCTCCGGTTTGTGAGGGGTGTGTGTCCAAACTTTTGTCAAACAGGCCAATTTTTTTACCACATCATCCTGGTGGCATGACATTACATCAAGCAAGGTTTCATGTTTTTCTGATCATTTTTTCATTTTTTGGAATTAAAATGCCATGGCACTCCATGCATGTGTCCATGCCGTGAGACCAATATGTTTGAAAATTCCTTCTAATTTACTGCACATGGAATTAACTCGCACACAAGTACACAAATATGATTTTTCAAATCGTTATGGTTAGCCGTTGCATGTAGATGCAGTTCAAATTTGAATTACGGTCATTAAATTGCTAGAAAATCACCTAAATGTCTTCAAAAGGTCAAATGACCCCTAAAATTTTCCTAATTTTCACATGGACAGTTGTATTAGTGCACGTTACACGTAGAAAAAAATTGAAGGCCGTAAGAGGAAGCTATCTCCCGTTCGTCATCAAACATGCATTGTTCCCTCTCGGAACCACGAGCCTTCTAGTGAGTTGCTCCGGTTTCTGAGGGGTGTGTGTGCAAACTTTCATCAAACAGGCCAACTTTTTTTCCACATCATCTTGGTGGCACGACATTACATCAAGCAAGGTTTCATGTTTTTCTGATCATTTTTTAATTTTTTGGAATTAAAATGCCATGGCACTCCATGCATGTGTCCATGCCGTGAGACCAATATGTTCCAAAATTCCTTCTAATTTACTGCACAAGGAATTAACTCGCACACAAGTACACAAATATGATTTTTCAAACCGTTATGGTTAACCGTTGCATGTACATCTAGTTTAAATTTGAATTACGGTCATTAAATGGCTAGAAAATCACTTAAATGTCTTCAAAAGGTCAAATGACCCCTGAAATTTTCCAAATTTTCACATGACAGTTGTATTAGTGCACGTTACAAGTAGAAAAATTTTGAAGGCCGTAAGAGGAAGCTATCTCCCGTTCGTCATCAAACATGCATTGTTCCCTCTCGGAACCACGAGCCTTCTAGTTAGTTGCCCCGGTTTCTGAGGGGTGTGTGTCCAAACTTTCGTCAAACAGGTCAATTTTTTTACCACATCATCTTGGTGGCATGACGTTACATCAAGCAAGGTTTCATGTTTTTTTGAACATTTTTTAATTTTTTGGAATTAAAATGCCATGGCACTCCTTGCATGTGTCCATGCTGTGAGACCAATATGTTTGAAAATTCCTTCTAATTTACTGCACATGGAATTAACTCGCACACAAATATGATTTTTAAACCGTTATGGTTAGCCATTGCATGTACATGTAGTCTAATTTGAATTACGGTCATTAAATGGCTAGAAAATCACTTAAATGTCTTCAAAAGGTCAAATGACCCCTGAAATTTTACAAATTTTCACACGACAGTTGTATTAGTGTACGTTACACGTAGAAAAAATTTGTAGGCTGTAAGAGGAAGCTATCTCCTGTTTGTCATCAAACATGCAATGTTCTCTCTCGGAACCATGAGCCTTCTCGTGAGTTGCTCCGGTTTGTGAGGGTTGTGTGTCCAAATTTTCGTCAAACATGCCAAATTTTTTACCACATCATCTTGGTGGCATGACATTGCATCAACCAAGGTTTCATGTGTTTCTGATCTTTTTTTAATTTTTTGGTATTTAAATGCCATGGCACTCCATGCTTAATTGTGTCATAGCCGTTAGACCAATATGTTTGAAAATTCCTTCCAATTTACTGGACATGGAATTAAATCGCACACAAGTACACAAAATATGACTTTTCAAACCATTATGGTTAGCTGTTGCATGTACATGTAGTTAAAATTTTAATTACGGTCATTAAATGGCTAGAAAATCACTTAAATGTCTTAAAAGGTCAAATGACCACTGAAATTTTCCAAAATTTGACATGACAGTTGTATTAGTACTACAAATTTTCTCGTACATTTGAAACACCATGCGTTGCCACTTTACTCCAAATTCGTCTTTCACAGCTTAGAAAAAATATCTACAACATCACACACAGTTGTTTTGTAGGAATCGTTTGCGATGAAAATTTCTGGGTCTATTTAAGTCTTCCTCCTTAAGCTTCGCCGGCTCATCTACTCCAGTGCCGGCAACCCCCGAATCCACAAATCCCGATCCCCATTCCCACACCCCCTTCTTGCAAAGATGATGCCGTGGAAACGCTTCATGAAGGCCCGTACGATGGCCGCGTCCCCCTCGAGCGCCGCCGCCTGCACCGAGAGCACGGCTGACGGTGTCCTGGACTAGGGGGTACTCACCACGTCGTCTCCCGACCTATTGGGTCGGGCCGAGGACCCCCATGGCGGTTCACTCATGGGCCACTTCGGGCAGCCCATGCCGCATATAAGGAGGATTCCACAAGACTTGGCACACAAGACAAGGACTCTCCTAAACCCTAGGCCTCTGGTGCATTATATAAACCAAGGCCAGGCTAGTCAATAGACGATCTCATATTCATTAGAACAATCTCGTGGTAGATACATGTACCCTGTACTACACCCCATATGAATACAATCAAAAGCAGGACGTAAGGTTTTACCTCCATCAAGAGGGCCCGAACCTGGGTAAAATCCCATGTCCGTGTTACCATCGCTCCAAGACGCCTAGCTTAGGACCCCTACTACGAGATACGCCGGATATAGAACCGACATTGGTGCTTTCATTGAGAGCCTGCTAGGCGATCATTGCAGTTTGACGGGATCTTCAGTCGACACCAAATCAGGTGTTATGCTTTCACTATAAATCGTCTTTTATAGACTAGATCGTTTGCAAATTATCTATGTCGCCATGGGCAATTCTTTTACAGATCAGTTTTTGCCTTCGTCTGGAAGTCGGGATCAAAAGATAGTCGCGCAAACGCCGCACACCCCGATCTCCACTTCGCAATCCGTGTGATGCACGTCGAGCTGAGGTTCTGTTCGGTGGCTGACAAGGAAATCAAACCTGGCGCATGGCTGCAGCCTCACCTGGGCAGATTATTCAGAGCTTTCTTTTCTCCCCTAAAACATCTATGTGCACTAGGAGATCATCAGGGAGATCCAATTCCACTCTCTCTCTCTCTTTCTTATTTAATTAAGCCTTGAGAAAATAGACTACTTTAATAACTAGTTTGCATTACATGTACGTAAGCATGCTTGGTGTTAAATGTTTTGCAAGTTCCGAGGTTTGATCACGGTGCGAATTTGCTTTGAAGTGCCACCTATCATTAAGGAAGCTCCGCGCTGCCCCGATTCGACCGGCTGTTCATCAACCAATTTCTTGTACTGCTACTGATGGACACCTCGTGCGCGACACAGAAAGTTAACAGTGTCCGTGCTATGCTGCCTTCT
The DNA here is from genome assembly GCA_011799875.1 of Thinopyrum elongatum. NCBI lineage: Eukaryota > Viridiplantae > Streptophyta > Magnoliopsida > Poales > Poaceae > Thinopyrum > Thinopyrum elongatum. The sequence continues at coordinate 430,289,725 of CM022303.1, read as the reverse complement.
CAGCAATTCGACCTCGGCGCCCAGGCTTTCATTAAAAGCCTGCTAGGTCATCACCGCGGAATGGTGGGACGATCAGGTGATATTTTTCCAGTCGGAATTTTTCTTTTCATGTAAATTTTCTCTCCTACAAAATCATCGCTACCGTGTTGTGCTATTTGTCTACAGTCAGAATTGGATCGAAATATTTTATAGTGCAGAACATCGGATCCAAACTACCTTGCGTACTATAAACACCCTGGTGAAACACGTTTGTAAGCGACGGCATAGTTAGCGGACTCGCTACAGGGCGGCGTCGACCCAGCTGAGGCGATCGTGCAGCCCGCACTGCCCAGGTAGTGCAGCGCAGGTGGGCCTACTTACCAAAGCTCAGATTGGCAGCAACAGGGAGGCTCTCTTCCTCTTTCCTTTTTTTTAATCTACCAGTATCTACGCTCGTGGTCTGCTACTTCTTATTGAGCATGCATAAGACAAACGCTAGTGTTGTAGTACTACTTCGATTGGGTTTGCCTCACATGAAGCTCATAGTGCTATGAAGCACTCGCACGGCTTTTAAGAAAAATTTCAGAGACAAACATCACATCTGTCACCCAGTGAGTGTCTGGCGATTAAGCTCGGCTGGACAATTTTTCATCAGACTTCGCTTTGTCTGTCTTCAATTTACCCAGCCACTTATATTACTGCCAGGTGCTACCTCTCCAAATTATTTTTAGTACGCAATACCTTTTCTCCTTGGAATTATTACTCCGTCCAGTATCGTTTTCTGTATACAGGCAGTTAATGTGTGGCAACAATGATGTCGCCTGCGAGTTCGTGTTTCGCCACTATGTAGCATCGACGTCGTCGTTCCACGGACGACCTGTGGTTTTCGACCTGCGCGATGTTTTCGCCGCGTAACTCCATCGAGCCAATGTCAACCACGCCGTGTCACCGCCCCAGGTAGTCGACCTCGGCTATGTCTCGCGGTCACTTCGGCGTCATCCGGCTGACCTGCTTCATCTCCTCGGCTGGACCGAGGGCTTCGCCTCGCCGCATCGATTGTGCTGCATCGCCACCTCGTCAAGCCGAGCTCCTTGCTCGGCCACCTCGGAACCGGCTTGGGGACTAGGACCTCAGCTACTACGCTCCATGTCCGATCTATCGGAGATCAATGGGCGTCTTCGTCCCACCACACGCCCGGACCACGTCGTCAACGTTGTGCACATTAACCAGCTAAGTCGCTTTCATGCTCAAATTTTTTAATTCCTTCGGTTCGACCAAACTTTATATTTATATTAAACAAAAAAAACTCTGTTTGTTAAAAATATTGTTTGTTAAAAAACATTCCTTTTACCCAAGTTAACTGGGGCTCTTAAATTTCTATGAGCCATTTAATAATAATTGTTTTCTTCTTAGTCGTAGCAAAGTCTTTTTCTACCACTCCTTTTTCGACTCGAGTGTATGGTCAATAGCCGGATAACCTGGTTTCTCTCTAAAGCCGTTTGAGTTTAGTTCGCTAAACTGGCCTCGGAGAAGCACTCCGCCTTCGGGATAAGGAGGTTGAAGCCGAAGGCTGACCTACTTGAAGTTTAGAGATTGGATGTGTCATGTTAAAGCATGACAAAAGTACAAAAAAAAATTAAGACCAATTTCGGATTGACACCAAAAAAAACCTGATCTAATTTAGATGTAAAGTTTTTATGTGAATTTTTTTTGGTTTTCCAAGCTTATGGCACTCTTAACCTATTTGTGTGTCTCCAACATAAGTCTCGAAGTTCAACGCCGGACACCTTTAAAGCTTCGGCAATATCAATGCAGGGCTACGACTAGAGCCGAACCCACCAAAGGCCAAGCTACTCCATGGACTCCTCGATAAAACATTCTAGGATACTGCTTTATATGCATCAGTTTCGAATCGTGTCTTTGGTCAATAGTTGGGTTGCCCGGCTCCTGTGATTGCCTCCTACGTTCCACTTTGTTCAGTTAGGTGTGCAAAGGGAGAACCACTACGATTGTGCTTACAGCTCGCATGGTTAAGCGCCTCAGTGGAGAAAGCCAAAAACTGACTGGCACAATGAGTGTAAACTTGTCAGCGATCTGATATCTATGTCAAACTATAGATCGATAGAGGTTACCTTGTGTTACATGATGGACCTTCAATAAAATTGGATGAAGTGTTAATGGCTAGACCTCGGTCGGCGCCGAACACTAACCAGGGGCTCATAATGAGCCTCCCCAATTTAAGCTCCTATGACTAGGTGAAAGTTATGAAGCCCGCATATCTGATTGCCTTGTTTCTGCTAACACAACCGCCTCCGGGCACCGAGGCGTCGGCTAAGGGTTGTTTTGTTATTGCGGAAACACCCTGCGTAGCATCTACAAAGGAGTGGAAGCCGACGATGGGCCACTTTCAAATGATAAACAGTTGCAACGGAGTCAAAATAAACATATATCATCATCGTTTGTATTCGATATACGAGCGCTGCCTTCCGTAATTATCGTTATAAAGCCATAAATATGCATCAATTTGACTTAAGATTTTGGCCAAGCTGGGTTGCCTAGCTCTTGTGTTTACCCCTACGTTCCTGATTGTTCGGCTAGGGAGTAAAGGGAGCACCTCTGTGATTGTTACTTCCGGGTCATCCGGGCTAGTACCTCAGACTGGGTGAAGCCGAAATCTAGCCATCTTAAAGGATATAATTGGTCGGCAACGACGGAAGTGAAAATTTAGGTTCGCTAAAGACCACATAGTTCAGGAACTTTCCCCAAACTAAATCCTCAATATTTTCCTCCCACATTGATCGGAGGTGAGGTTCCATGATCATGATCAGCATGACAACCCAAAGAAAGGAACCGATAGCAGGACTATTTTCTTTGGAAGATGTTTCTTACGTTAAAAAGTAATATAACATATCTCTCCGTGTGCCTTTGTTTATAAAACTGTATGGCCGGATTGCCTTGTTTGCCATAAATCTTTGCCCTCATAAAGGCTTTATAAAGTAGGTTAAACACTCCCCGGCTACTGGCCGAGGAGGTTGAACCCGATGGTCGGTCAACAAAGTTTTGTACAATGCGGATCCGAGCATTAATGATGTCAAGTACTTGGATACATAGAATCATTACACATAAAAATTGCGAGTAAAATCCATTTACTGAAATCCATCTTTTAAAACCCCTTGGGCCAACCTTGGTGCGCTTGGCTTTCGCTCGCTCTAGCTCCTTCAAGAGATTTTTATTCTCTTTCCGAGAAGTTTGTGTTCAACACAACAAAATTTTCTGTCAAATGGATATCGATCCTTAATTCGGCCACCCGTGCCCACATTAAGGCTCGGGAGCTACTAGGCTTCGCGCTCATTATTTACAAATATTAAAGGGGCACATCGATCCCCTGATCTGGTGTTGCCACCCGACCAGTGGCTCGGGGGCTACTGCATTGCCTATTCAAATGCAGAAAATTCAAACTTCCAAGTGTTAGGTTTGACCGAGCTATGGGCAAACGCATCTTCGAACAACAATAGGTATCGTCTGGGGCTTATTCGGCATTAAGCTTGGCTGTTCTCCTTCAAACTTTTTCGAATCAGGGTGATCTATGACACCTCGGATACAGTCCGGCGTTGGAGCATGGATACAGTCTGTCGTTGGAGCATGGATACAGTCCGGCGTTGGAACTCGGCTGCAAAAAGACACCTCGGATGCAGTCCGACGTTGGAGCTTGGATACAGTCCGGCATTGGAGCTCAGACACAAGAGGAGACCACCGCATGGGAAACACTTCAAACCCAAGGTGTGGCGTAAAAAATAACAAGGCATTGATAAAGGCCAAAAACTTAAAAGGCTCCTCGGATGCCCGACGTGTGAACTCTTCGGATTTAGCTCGGCAATCCTCAAGATCAAAGATGGGAAGATTTGTTGAACCAATTTCCAAGACCATCGTCCGAAGATGAAGAACAGTTCAGAAGAATCGAGGAGCATCCCCTACTTGAAGACCGGTTCAGGGGGCTACTGACGGTGTCCTGGACTAGGGGGTACTCACCACGTCGTCTCCCGACCTATTGGGTCGGGCCAAGGACCCCCATGGCGGTTCACTCATGGGCCACTTCGGGCAGCCCGTGCCGCATACAAGGAGGATTCCACAAGACTTGGCGCACAAGACAAGGACTCTCCTAAACCCTAGGCCTCTGGTGCATTATATAAACCAAGGCCAGGCTAGTCAATAGACGATCTCATATTCATTAGAACAATCTCGTGGTAGATACATGTACCCTGTACTACACCCCATATGAGTACAATCAAAAGCAGGACGTAAGGTTTTACCTCCATCAAGAGGGCCCGAACCTGGGTAAAATCCCATGTCCGTGTTACCATCGCTCCAAGACGCCTAGCTTAGGACCCCTACTACGAGATACGCCGGATATAGAACCGACATTGGTGCTTTCATTGAGAGCCTGCTAGGCGATCATTGCAGTTCGACGGGATCTTCAGTCGACACCAAATCAGGTGTTATGCTTTCACTATAAATCGTCTTTCATAGACTAGATCATTTGCAAATTATCTATGTCGCCATGGGCAATTCATTTACAGATCGGGTTTTGCCTTCGTCTGGAAGTCGGGATCAAAAGATAGTCGCGCAAACGCCGCACACCCCGATCTCCACTTCGCAATCCGTGTGATGCACGTCGAGCTGAGGTTCTGTTCGGTGGCCATTAGTGGCGCACCTGTTTTGGCCATTAATGGCGCACTACAGGTGCGCCACTATCATCATGCCACTAGTAAATAATACTAATGGCGCACCCCTGGTGCGCCATTAGTATACCAGACAATAGTGGCGCACCAGGGAGTGCGCCATTAGTATGTCAAACGGTGCGCCATTACTATGCCTCCCAGGGGGCCATATTTACCTTGTGCTCTGGGTTACTAATGGCGCACTTCTAGATAATGCGCCACTAGTGTGTTTATTGCAGTGCGCCACTAAAGTGCAGTATGGTGCGCCACTAGTATGAATATTAGGAATTTTTTTTCTTTTCTGATATTTGCACAGGTTACAAAATATATTACTGCACAGAATATAGACAGCACAACATATAAACCGCAAATTTATCGAATACAATAGAAGATTAGTCTCCGAATACAATTCATCATATTAGTCTCCGAATTCAAAATACCGAACAAAGTTAGAACATTACAAGTCTCGAGACCGCGAGTAGCGAGTTTGTCTTCACATTACAAGTCGATATCTAAACTACCATCACATAGAAGAGAGCTACGGTCACGATGAGCATCATCGCGATGAAACTGGTCTTCATCCGGTTCCTCCTCCGCTCCCTCCTCTCTCCCGCTAGATAGCGCACGTATCTAGCTTCCGCATCCGCCCTAGTGGTGTACCCTTTGTAACTGTTACCGCTGAAACGGTGAACCTGTCTCTGACACTCCTCCCAGTCGTCGTAGACTCCGGGAACCTTACCCTTGTACACGACATATGATGGCATCTCTATGCACTAGACAAACAAAACGTTCGTAGCAATTCACAGACAATACATAAGCAATATATAAGTATGCAACAAAAGGATCGGAAGAGAAAAGCAACACATTAATAGCACGATTCATGGTCCTACTAATAAATAGCATCGATTACATATAAGTTGAACGACTGTCCAAACTAAAGAGACATACAAGTTCATTAAATTTTAATTACAACATGAGCTAATCGATATTTCAGAACTACATAGCATCACTACTTTCGACTCGACTCAGGGACCGGAGCATGGATGAAGCCGCTGTCTTTCGTGATGGTCATGAAATCGCGGGCGTTGTCAGCCTGCATTTGTAGCGTTGTTTCTATCTCACTGTTGGACGGTTGATATCTCAGGTAGAACTGCCCCGAGGTACGAAGGACATCTTGATGGATGATTTCCGCAAACTCCGACTGGATGCGAAAGAATTCTTGTCTGATGTCCGCGTCCTGGATTGCCGACATGCGTGCGGCCCAATCTTTGAGATTATTTGGTAGCAGAAGGTGATTATGGTCCCGTACGATCGCCCGCATGTGATGGAGGGCGTAGTAGGCATCCTTCTGACCGCCAGGCGGCTGCTTGACGCAGGGGAACATCGTATTGTGGGTGAACACGTGCTTGCCGTACCTACGAATTGGCCTGCTGAAGGTGCCTCCAGATCTGGCGTAGCCGGGAAGAGCTCCATCAAGAACTTTCTTGATATTTGTGTAGTCTTTCTTCGACTGACGGTCTGAGTCGAAATACGTGGCCGTGGAATATTTCGGGCTTAAGAGGATGAGTGTGCAATGTGTGTCACTGCACAAAACACGAAATGTTAGAAAAAAAAGAACGATCGAAATCTAAGAAATCATATGTTACGGGGCGGTGAGGGGATGACTTACTCAGGAAAGTAAGGCACGAGGAAGTTATCCTTATCTGGGTTTGCCAGAATGACTCCTTCGAGGTATGAACTCGCGACTTGCCGGTCCCCAGCGCTGCCCAAGATCTTGGCATGCATGTAGAAGGGGTCGACTATCATGATGTCCGGAGTCTTGTCTCTAATGATCCGCATCTCCATACTCAGCGAAAATAGCCGAACGAAGGTGTAGTGCAGCGGATGAAGGTTAAACATAGCGAAGATGTCATCAAACCGCAGGACGATCATACCCCCGATGGCGCTATCCACAAAGCCCTTGCCCTCTGGCACCTTGGCCACGAAAACCGGGTATGCCACATCATTCTCTCGGAGACGCCGCTTCTCCAAAGAAAGAACACTGTCATGCACACTCCACATAGCACCGGTTGCAGCATTGAGCAGATTAGTCGGTAGCATCGGCCTACCCACCACATGCACCCTCCTCGAGATATCCTTAGGTGAAGGTGGCCCGTCCTGAGCACGGATCGTACTCGGTGCCGGCTGGCTCGCACCCTTGTTACTCTTTCTTTTCCATCCCTTCTTCTTCTGCTGTAATGGGATCGAGTTCTGCTCAGAGACCGCCTTCTTGAGTGTGCTGGGGCTGATAATATTTCGCACCTCGGCTATCTGAGGCTCGGTGAAGGCGGCAGCTGGAGGCGTCTCCTGAGAACTGAACGCCAGACGACGCCTGTTGCAATTGGGTTTCTCCGCGGTACCAGCTAGATCATCTTTTGCAGGGTTGGGTTCTTGAGAAGGAGGCCCCAAGAATTCGTCACCGTACCCATGTTCGTTGAAGTACTTATCGACGTTGGTAAATGTACCGTTGTCGTCGTTGTCCGGATCCTGTGCCATATGCATGTCCGGATCCTGTGCCATATGCATGTCCGGCATGTCCGGTAGCGTTGCGGCGGTCTTGCCATGGCTTGGCGCCGGCACGACTGGCGGTGTTGTCTGTGGAGTGTTGTCCGCCGCCCCCAAACGAATCTGGCTCTTCGGCCAAAGTAGGGGCCAGCTTAAGCAGGCGCTGAGGGTCATCACATCATCTTCATCGGCCCCACGGGGTCGAAACGGAGGTAACAAGTCATCGCAGCCCCGCAGCACCCGAACCAGTTGAACCCTATACACGTTTGGTGGCATCGGATTACCGTGGAACAGGCGGTTGCCCGGTTGAATGATTCTGGCCTTGGCGACATTGATCAACTCGCCGTCCACGAAGTGCAGGAGAGTTCATGGAACATCGTCGGCGCCCTGCGAAAACATGTAGGGCGTCAGGGATGCCCAGTCAAAGGCAAGGAGATGAAGTCATCGGCCAAGAGGCTTAATTAGTTACCGTGATGGCGTCGAGCTCGGCTAATGTCGAGGCACCGCCAACGGCGGGCGTGCAATTGACGGAGGGGCCGCTTGCTGCCGAGGTGCCGGCCGGCGTATTCTTCCCACACCCGGGTGCATTAAGCTGCAATGCCGGCGCTGCCGCGGGAGACACCAATGCCGCCTCCGCCGAAGACACCAATGGCGCCGCCAGCGCGTTGCGCGAGTTGCTGCCCGTGAAGCTGGGAATCGGGGGCGGCCCCTGTTGGCCGCCCGCAATCCACGCCTGCAGCCCAGAAACCAAGGTAGGTATAATGGCAGTGATCGTCGCTCCCAGTTGGTCTCGCACTTGCTCTTCGACCATCTCCGGAATCCGCGCCACTTGTGCCTTGAGTTGTTGAACCTCGCGGTCCTGGCTTTCCGAGCTGGCAGTCTTTCTCTCCTTTCGCCCAGCGGTATAGTATTCCGACCATTTCGTGGACAAGCCTTTGCCGGCCACACAACCAGCTGATGACGGCTTACTGAGCTTATCCTTGTTTTTCATTACGTTCAACGCCCTATTTAAAGGGGTGTCGAAAGGGGAGCTCTGAGACGACCCCGCGCTACTGCTTTCAGTTTCCTGCGGAAGGAACGTGAACCATTTGGAAATTTGGCTTCATTAATTAGAATGCAACCATATGGAGCTAATTACGCGGGGGTGTATTCCTTACCAGAACACGCTCAAGCGCCTTGGTCTTCGGATCCGTGGTAAGCTCCTTGGTTACCGGGTCAATCTTGTACCAGGCCCTGACATAGTTCCTGGTCTGCTTGTCACGGTATTTATCGAAGTGGGGCGGTAGGCCTTGCTCGGCACGCTCCGCGTCCTCCTTGTCCCATATAGGTTCCGCCACTCTGTAACCGCCGGGACCGAGTGTGTGCTGTCCTAAGATCAAGTCCCGCATATCTTTCCCCCACCGACTTGATTCCTCGGATGCGGTGCTCTCACACTTGATCTTGAACTCCAGGTAGTCAGCTTCGCTGATTGAAGGATTTTTCTCCTTGATCTTCTCATAACTATCACCATTGTCAATCATTCTCTTCACCGCGCCTCTCCAAGTAGCCAGGGCCGTGCTCATCTTCGTGAGGGCGGCACTGTTCACTTTATTCCCTGAGAGGCGTGTGTTTGCGACGTGACCGGGGAACTTGTATCGTTCGTGCAGCTTCGTGAAGAGGAGGTTGTGCAAATTCCCTCGGTCACGATGCCTTAGGTTCTCGGTGTTGATCGAGACGGTGCTCTGGAGAATGCACCCGAGCTGTCCCGCGTACCCCTTGACTAATTCTTTGAGCGCCGTTGGATGCCCCTTGGAGGACACTTCAGTAAATTCCTCCTTGACGGTGCTGAGCACGTTCGGGCGCCGGTCCTTCCGTTGCCTCTTCGGTTGGCTGCCATCTGTGCGTGCGCTGCCAGCATCAATGGTGGCATCCTCGGCGGCACCATCAGTGGTGTTATCCTCGACGCCACTAGGGGTTGTGTAGTCAGGATCGGTGTCTTCCGCGGCATCCTCATAGCGGTGAGGTTCTTCCTCCATCTCCTGGGACAGCTCCCAGAATTGCTTGCCCAAACCGCCGGCCTCATCGTTGTGGGCCATGTTCGCTCTAAATAGGAAAAAAGTTTGGTCAAAAAGTTGGTTATTGTCAAGGAACAAGATCTCTAAGTTAACCAAATAACCTAATTCTCGAGGAATTCGCTGTTAGTGTGTTGTTGCTAAGGTCCAAGTGCCTTCCTAACCCCCTTCTTCTTGTCTCCTCTCACTATCTCTCTCACACACATGGCAAGCAAGGGTGTCTGAGTGTGTGAAAAAATACTAAACTAATCCCCTTTGGTGGCCTGGACCTGCATTTGTTCTTGGTTGCTTTCCATACTACATACAGCTCTTGTACTGATTATCAATTACTACTACAACAGTGCTAATCATATGGTGCTAATACTCCTGCCAGTGGGTGTGTGTGCTTGTGATTACAAACTGTTGCTGCCACATGGTGTGCCTCTGTATGTATTTCTGTGCTGTCTAGATGCCAGCCACAGGTCAATGGCCATGCCACCATACTGGTCCATGTCACTTGTGCTATTGCCAAGCATGGCATGGCCATCTTTTATTCTGACAGAAAAGGGAAGGAGAATTCTAAGTTGGGCCTAATCACTTGGCTCTATTGCCACCTATGGCAGTTGCATATTAGTTGTGCAAAAAAATTTAAGAGCGGGCAGTAATGAATAATATGTGTTTAATGTAGAAAGAATAAAGGGGCAGTTGATCCTACTTAATTAAGTACTAAGATACCCCGGCCCATGCATTAGTCGCAAGTACCCCATATGTCCTATTTTTAGCAAAGTCATGCTAAAATTCACGGAAAATTTCAGCATGACCTTTGCTGAAAATAGGACATATGGAGTACCCAAATTTGCCGGAACGGAAGTTAATCGACATTCTGGCAAACTCAAGGGCCTCTCGGGGTACCTGCAAAATCATCACGACACGATGGTCGGAGACAAAACCCAGCAAACTAGCAAAGTTACTGACGTGTTTACAGAAATTGTTTTCTGTAAAAGATGATCATCATCTTTACAAGTCTTTCTCAATGTGATCAATTGATGGATCAACACGTAAAACATGTCCAATAAGAGCATATAACTCAACAACTCCACTGAAAATGAGAGCTGAAAGATGCAGGGAGCACAAACAGCTCAGAAAAATCAATCCATCTAGCATTTCAGGTTTTGCTAGAAATACCTTTAACATCAGTATCAGTATGATTAATAGAGTCAAATACCTTTAATGAGGGATACAAATAATTTTCATTTTCATATTTTAAGAACTATAAATAAACCAAAATGTATATACTCGCATGTTAACATTGTTCTAGTTGTAAAAGTCATATGGGCTAGAAAGAGATGATATAATAATATTACCTCCTTTGAATTTCGTTTGATCAGAAAACGCCTTTGCCTGGATCAATACAAAAACAATATTATTTCATCAATTATTGACATGATAGATTATCTACAATTGAAATGGAGTCCATCTATCAAATAACTAATTCAATCAACCACCGGAATACTATGTGGAAAAAGGAAAGGACACAGGTTGGCAAGGGACATGGCCATGAGCTCAGAACATGCAATGCTAACTGCAAGACTAAAATGTGATCTTGATTTGATTTGTCTGGGGCCATCTGTTTGCCACTTGTTGGACAGAACTAGCAGTGTAGTCTTTGGGTATGCTTGGACATCATAGTGTGCTGCCATATGTTTCAGTGGCAAATAGTATAAGAAGCATATGATATTACTGATTGTGATTGGGTCCATTTCTGTTTGCGATTGCACAGCCACATATCTTCAATGGTTTACCAAAAAAGAAGAAGAAAAGAAAAACTTCAATGGTCCATATATACATCTAAGCTACGGATTACAAGTAGCTAGGATCCTTATCTTAGGCACCTTTTTTGCTGAATAGAAGATGTAAATATGACGCTAGTAGATTGGAAATGGAAAAATAATTGTGATAAATTTGCAAGCTTTGGTCAGGCTAAGTGTTCACTGTTTGTTTCAGACTTAGTACGTAACTGGCAAAGCTTCAGTAACACAGCTATATTTGTGTGTTGACAAACCAAGTAAAGGCATACACTTTGAAACTACAGCTATTGTGCATGTTTTCCTTGAAGAATGACACAGGAGCTTTGCCTATCATTGACCAGAAAAACAGAGGGTGTACATTCAAGTATGCATACCACATGAGTAAGGAAGAGGGGCTCACCACGGGCAGCGCGTCAAAGGAGAGCAGCGGCCGGCCACGCGCTGGAAGAGACGGCGGGAGGTGGCGGCGAGGGTCACGGCAGCGTCCGCCGTTGGTTCGCCGGCTGCTGCTGGAGACCGGGGGTGGAGGACGGCAGGGGCTGGCGGGGTGGGCGCGTCGCGGCCGCGCTCGCCGGCTGCTGCAGCGGTCGGAGGAGGCCCTCGCTCGTCGGAGGTGGAGGACCAGGCGGCGGGGTGAGGAACCCTAGCGCGCTCGGCCGATTCCGTTCGGGGGAACCGAGCGAGGAGACAGGGGAGGGTGCGGGGGGTCGTCGGCGGTGGAGCGGGGGAGGGTGCGGGGGGTCGGCGGCGGCGAGGGGCCGGGATCTAGCGAGGGGGGATAGCGATCGAGATGGAGGGGGATCTGGCGCGGGGGGCGAGGGGGAAAGGGATAGAGGGGGGAAGGTTAGCAATGGCGCACCTCCTAGGGGTGCGCCATAAGTACATCCATAGCAATGGCGCACCACCGAGGGGTGCGCCATAAGTAACTTTTTTTTATTATTTTTAGTTGCGTCTAATAATTTTTTAGAAAATGACGATCAAATTTGAAAACATTTATGAATGTGAAAAAATATCATCAAATTTGTTATTTGAAAATATTTATGAATATGAAAAAATATCATCAAATTTTTTATGTGAAAATATCATCAAATTTGTTATTTGAAAATATTTGAAAAAATATCATAAAAATTGGTATACCAATGGCGCACCTCCTAGGGGTGCGCCATAAGTACATTGATAGCAATGGCGCACCTTCTCCTGGTGCGCCATTAGTAACTTTTTTTTTTTTATTTTTAGGTGCATCTAATAATTTTTTAGAAAATGACAATCAAATTTGAAAATATTTATGAATGTGAAAAAATATCATCAAATTTGTTATTTCAAAATATTTATGAATATGAAAAAATATCATCAAATTTGTTATTTAAAAATATCATCAATATTTTTTTGGATTTTTAGTTGCATTCATTTGTGAATTGGTAAAACATTTATGAATATGAATAAAAATATCATCAAATTTGAAAAAATATTCATGAATTCAAAAAGTGCCCATGAAATTTAAAAATATTCATGAGTTCAAAAAATATTAACAAATTCAATACTTTTTGTGAGTTAGAAATTCAATACCATAATAAACATAAATAAATATTCATGAGGACACTAGAACAGAAGAAATATCATTTCAATATGTCGAAATACAATCGAGAAATGAAGACTACGATTTAAATACAATCGATCTTAGCTAGCTATATTTTCACAATCTTCTTGCCCTTCTTTTTCGCAAATGGAGTTCTTCTGTTGAACGGACGTCCTTTAGGTAGGGAGGTCCTGCTTCTTCTTGTGGTGTATGGCACTTCATTGTCGTCATCATGTTCCATCTTCGGGTCGCCGTACTTGTCGAAGTCTTGCTCATTGGCGACTCCATCCATTCCGATGATCTTCCTTTTGCCTCTCCTCATGACAACACGACTGGGCTTTGACGGGTTGGTAATGAAGAAGCATTGGTCCACTTGGGAAGCCAGTACCCATGGCTCATTTTTCGCGGTGACGTTTGCGCCCGCGGTCTTGGATTTGGCTTCGGGTATAACCATGGTGGTGAAATACCGGTCTTCTTTTAGGACGCTCTTGGCCCATCTGACACGGAACATCGGGACCTTCTCTCCAGCGTAGCTCAGCTCCCAGATCTCCTCGATCCTTCCGTAGTATCTGTCCTTGTCGTTACCGGTGTAGGATTCCATCGTTACCCCGGAGTTCTGATAACCATCACTCTTCATGTCCTTTCCCTCGGTGTAGAATGTGTAGCCATTGATATCGTACGCCTCATAGGTCATCAGGTTGTGCTCGGCGCCCTGTGACAAGGCGAATATGAGTTTTTCTTCCGCAGAAGAATCCTCATGTAAAGGGTACGACAGAAGCTTCTCCTTGAACCAACGCGTGGAACATGAGTTGTGCTCTTTGATTATATCTCCGTCCGTCCTCTGTTTGCCTCGGTCATTGTACGTCTTCTCAATAAAGGTTTTGTGCTCTACCACCCAAGGATCGACCACGTCTATGTGTTGTAGCGCGACTAGGTTTGCTCTTTCAAAGTCGGTGAGTTGACCCTCGAAGTCGACATGCATTTCGCGGCGACCATCGCGGTGACCCCATCCAGCGAGCCTGCCGAGGTGCCTGTTGATGGGCAGACCAATGGGGTTCTCGATGCCTAGATAATTCGTGCAGTAGGAGATGCACTCTTCGGTCAGAAAGCCCCTGGCTATGCTTCCCTCTGGACGTGACATGTTGCGAACGTATCCTTTGATGACACCATTCATCCTTTCGAATGGCATCATGCTATGCAGGAACGTCGGCCCGAGTTGGATGATATCCTCCACGATATGGACCAGTAGATGCACCATAACATCGAAGAATGCGGGCAGGAAGTACATCTCAAGCTCGCATAGTATCACCACGATCTCTTCATGTAGCCTTCTGAGTTGCCTCACGCCAATTGACTTTCGAGAGATGACGTCAAAAAAGTTGCATAGGCCAAATAGCGTTTCACGGACGTGCGCGTCCATGATCCCATGGATTGCAACTAGAAGTATCTATGTCAGCAGCACGTGACAGTCGTGAGACTTCATCCCGCTGAACTTCTGCTTCGCTGAGTCTAGGTATCTGCTTATCTTCCCCGCGTAACCGTAAGGAAGTTTTACTCCTACGAGGCAGGTGAAAAACTGCTCGATCTCCTCCTGACTTAGAGTGAAGCACGCGGGAGGGTAGTCATTTCCGGTCTTCTTGGCCTTTTTGCCTTTGCGATGACTTTCCGTGTCCTGCTTCACCTCATCATCATCATCATTAGCGTGAAGCTCCTCCCTGATGCCCATTGATTTCAAGTCTGCCCTTGCTTTCGGCCCATCTTTGGTCCTCTCTGTCATGTTGAGCAGGGTACCAAGCAGACTCTCGCACACGTTCTTCGTGATATGCATGACATCAAGGCTATGAGGCACACGGTGGATCTTCCAGTACGGCAAGTCCCAGAAAACAGACCTCATTTTCCATACCTTCAGCAGCGGCTCTGGCGCCTTTTGCTTCTTTCCCGGCAGTGGGCAATCTTTCCAATTTTTCAACAGCTCGTCTATTTCCTCGCCGCTCCTCGTACGCAGGCGTCTTCGGGGTTCGGTTTCACCATCGAACAGATCCTTGCATTTTCTCCATGAGTCATCATCGCGAAGCCACCTTCGATGTCCCATGAACACGGTTTTCGAAGACCCAGGATTTCTATCTAGCTGGCGATACGTTGTGTCATCCATGCACCTGACACATCCAGAAAATCCGTGGACCACCTGCCCCGCGACATATCCGTAACCGAGATAGTCCTGCACCGTCATGAGCAGTGCGGCTCTCATAGGGAAATATTCTTTCTCTGCGGCGTCCCACGTATTAGCTGGCGTTTTCCATAGCGTGTCTAGCTCCTCTTTCAGAAGCCCCAGATACAGATTGATGTTGTTCCCTGGTTGTTTCGGCCCTTCAATTAGCATACTCATGTGAATGTACTTCCTCTTCATGCACTTCCAGGGGGAAGGTTGTACATCCACACAAACACAGGCCATGTGCTATGTGTGCTTCTCTGGCTGCCAAACGGATTGACTCCATCGGTGCTCGCACCCAGCACGATGTTCCTTGGATCGTCCCCAAATTCTGGGTATTCGGAGTTCAACGCTTGCCACTGGCTCGCATCCTTAGGGTGACTCAGCATCTTATCTTTTTATTTATCTCCGGATCATTTCCGTCATCTTCTCGCTTCTTCTCCTCCCTATCCGCGTGCCAACGCAGGAGCTTTGCTGCCTTAGGGTCCGCGAAATACCGCTGCAGACGAGGAGTGATCGGAAAGTACCACATCACTTTTCGAGGAGCTTTCTTCCTCTTCTTGTATCGAGTGACGCCGCACACCGGACATATGGTAGACTTCGCGTGCTCGTCCCGATAAATGATGCAATTGTTCATGCACACATGGTATTTCACATGCGGTAAATCCAGAGGACACACGATTTTCTTCGCCTCCTCGGAACTGGTCGGGCACTTGTTCCCCTTGGGAAGACGTTCGTGCCAGAATGACATGTTCTCGTCGAAGCATGCGTCGGTCATTTTGTGTTTTACCTTCATCTCCAGAGCCATGAGCGTTACTTTCAGGCGGGTATCCTCGGGCCTGCATCCTTCATACAATGGAGTAACCGCTCTATCTCCAGTTGATCCAGCTTGGCTTTCTCTCGGGCGGCAGCTCTTGCGTTATCCGTCTGCTTGAGAAGCAGCTCTTGAATATGACGGTCCTGCACCCAGCCCATCGATGGTCCATCGCCGTCTACTCCGGCATCTTCATCTTCATGATCATGCCCTTCGTCTGCTCCGGCATCTTCCTCATCATCATGTCTGGCATCTTCTACATGATGACTGTGTACTGCATCTACTTCGTGATCATGTCCTGGAGATTCTTCGTCTTCTCGCCCGCCCTCGCCGCGGTTGTCTTGCTGCCCTTCCTCATTTCTTGCCCGGCCCCCATGGACGACTTCATAATCATCTTCATCACCTTGCCACCGATAGCCATCCATGAAACCATGCAAGAGCAGGTGGTCCCGCACCTGTACGGAATCCGGGTCCATAAGGCTCCTCAGCTTGCATCTTCGACACGGACATCTTATCTCCGTCTCGTTCTTTTGAAGCATCTCGGCCTTCGCGGAGCTCAAAAACCTATTCACGATGCCTTCAGACATCATGCGGACCATGGTCGCCAGCGGGGTAGAGCAAAACGATATTTTAGAACCAAGAAAAAATTTGGCATGACTTTGCCTAAAAATAGGACCAAAAAGAATGCATAGTGCCAAATTCTCGCCGAAACGGAAATGAATCAACATTCCGGCAAAATATTGGCAACTATCGCATTTCAAATACCGGTACCTGCAAACACAAACATATATGCAACACCACAAACATATGCAACACCACAAACATACATAGATCTAGCTAGGCCATAAAAAGTGCATGTGCATGTTGTTGGAGGGAGAAAAAAGTAGATCTACAACATAAAGAAAGCTTTCCCCTTACTTACCTATCAAAAAAAGGTAATTTAACCACTTAATTTGGGTGAATCTATGGTGCAAATGAGGTGAGGAGGAGGAGGCAGCTGAGACAAGCTTGGAGGAGGAGGTGGAGAGAATGAAGTGGGGAAAGTGAGTGTGGTAGGTGGCTATCCAAAATATCTAGCTGGTCTCAGGTTACTAATGGCGCACCACCTAAAAATGCGCCATTAGTAACCCTGGTTACTAATGGCGCACCTGTTAGGTGGTGCGCCATTACTAGTTTTGCAAAAAAAAAGGTTAGTAGTGGCGCACCGTGGATGTGATGCGCCATTACTAGTTTGAACTAGTAATGGCACACTATACTCTGGTGCGCCATTACTAGTTTTGAAAAAAAAAGTAAAAAAAAAATTTGTTAGTAGTGGCGCACGGTGTGTGTGGTGCGCCATTACTAGTTCAAACTAGTAATGGCGCACTCTGCCCTGGTGCGCCATTACTAGTTTTGGAAAAATAAAAAAAAGAATTTGTTAGTAGTGGCGCACCGTGGGTGTGGGGCGCCATTAGTGTGATGGACACTAATGGCGTAACAACACATGGTGCGCCACTGCTATATAGCAGTGGCGCACCACATATGTGGTGCGCCATTAATGTCCATATTATCTATAGCCCTTTTCCTAGTAGTGACCCCATATGAATACAATCAAAAGCAGGACGTAGGGTTTTACCTCCATCAAGAGGGCCCAAACCTGGGTAAAATCCCATGTCCGTGTTACCATCGCTCCAAGACGCCTAGCTTAGGGCCCCTACTACGAGATACGCCGGATATAGAACCGACAGCGGCCGCCTACGCCGAGAGTGCCGCCGCATCCGCATTGAGCATGGCCACTTCCGCCGAGAGGGCGTCTGCGGCAGCCGACAGGGCAGCTGCAGCAGCCGAGACGGCTGTAGCTGTTGCTGTGACGGCGGCTGCAAACACCGAGAGCGCTCGAGCTGCCGTCTGTGCCGCCGATGTCGCCCTGGCCCGGGTCGAGGCCATCCACGCCAAGATATTCCAGGCCACCTCGGAATCCAGCATGCAACCCACGTCCGAAAAGGCGGTGGTGGCCTTGGAGCACCTGCTTCCTCATGAGGTCGCCGAGCGGGAGCTAGAGATGCAGGAGGCGGTGGAGATCGAGGAGCGCTGGGAGGAGGAGTTGCGCGTGGCCCAGGTCGAGGTAGAGAAGAGTCTGTCCGTCGAGGAATCGGCGGTGCAGTACCAACGCGAGCTCTAGCGCAGCCACTACTACGAGTACTACAACCTTGAGGGCGGCACCGAGGACGAGGACAAGGACACGGTCGACTTCAGCAGGGGGACGCGGAGTCCACCAATGGCGGCATGTCGCCAGGACAAGTCATCGATGTATCATCTCACACCGGTGATGCATAGGCCGGCGCGGTGGCGGATTTGTTAAAATTATGCGTACTTAGGCTTTGTTTTTAATGCTGGTCTTTTGTTAGAGCAATGTTTAGGTCAACTGGCTCTGTTTAATTACTAAAATTGCTCGATTCAGTAAGTGTGGTCTGTGTGCTGTACGCTCTTTTGTGTGCCCAAATTAGCAAGCGATGTTAAATTATGCAATGACGTACCCGGGGAAATTTCCACCAAAATTTAAATTATCAAACTCATCCCATGCGCGTAAAGCAGAAGAATCGTTTGCGATGCACACTATCGTTCAAAGTGAATGGTGTCCGGCGGCACCGCGCGCAAAGTTTCCCTCCACATTTAGAAATTTGTGGCCTACCGCCGAAATATCTACCCCCCTTCCCCACCCCCTTTTCTCCCCGACCACAAGTCACATTTCCCCTATTTCCCCATTCCTTCCTTCCTTCCTAAGCTATAGCCGTTTCCTCGCTTGCTTCCTCACTCTCGCCATCTCGCATCCTACCGCCGGGGTCACCATGGTCTTCTTCAAAGACCTCTCCAGCGGTTCCTCCTCCGACGACGACTCCTTCACCACCCGGGTATGCCTCTCTTCTCTCTCTCGGGCTATGACTTGGAATGAAGGATTTTTACCCGGCTGTCGATTTGAGTCATTTCTTCCTCTTGTAGTTCCCTAGGACCATCAGTTGCAACGAATGGAGCGGGGTGGCTGAAGATCTGTCTGCTCGTTGTCACCATGAATCTCCATGCATGAAGCTAGTTGCGTTTGAATCTGTGGACATTGGGAGGAAGTTTCTGGCATGTGCAGAGAAGGTTAGACCCTCTTTCGTTGTTACAAATCATTTGTTAGATGTGATTCAGACACTGTCACGGTCCCAACCCATTCATACCACACCTTCAACCAAACGCATCCTAAGACTATCACAGTTTGTACCTAGTATCTAAAAATGTTGCCATCTCATCAGCGGTGCCATTAGAAAATTATTTGGCACCGCTTCAGCAGTTTGTGCAGCCAACTTGTCCACACATCCGAGCAGCCAAGCAGTAAAATACTAAATCTTTATGGCACGACGGAACTGGGCGTCGGAGCAACTAGGTGCTCCGGAGTTCGGGTCCCTGATTTTTTTCCGCTGCATCGGCTCGCCAGTGCAGGGCACCGGTGCGAGATGTAGCAACAGTTGTGTTTACATCGGTTTTGGCATAAATAGTGGACGGCCTTAGTGCTATTAGTTCTATGTTACTAAATTTGTGCATGCACACACCTGTTAGTGTCAATTTGCTGTCATCCAAACACTTTCGCTATGCTGTTGCAGTTATATTTACCTTCCTCTTAAAATGTTCGATTTGTTATTTATAGTACATGAGTAAGAACTTGTAGCGTTGTTGTAGTTAATTATAGCTTCTGATATTTCAGAATTTGGTTGTTGTCTCAGTAGCAATTAATTCATTTGCACATTGATCTTTTTGAGAAGATATGTCATAATTAACCTGTTTCTTCAGTTTTTCAAAATAAGTATTGGTGATTTTTTATGTTGCTATAAACCCATTTTCCCTACAATTGTTACTGATCTAGTTTTAAATATTATAGGATGAACGGAAGTGTTCTTACTTGGAGTGAGTTGATCAATAGTGGCCACACTCTTTGAAGATGTGCCTAGCAAAGCTCTGGAGCATCTATCAGGAAAAGAACAGAGGTAGGATTAGAGAAAGTGTTGTCAATGCTGAAGAATATTTGAAGATGCGGGATAAAAAGAGGAAGGTGGAGAATGAGCTCAAATTTTTTAAATCAGACTTTGCTAAGATGGTCTTGGCGAAGGAGGAGGCACTTTCCCAGTTGGCCAATGCAAAACAGGTTCTTACTGAACTGAAAGTAGAGGTGGATAAGACGAGCCTGGATGATCTCGATTAGGGAAATGAATATATTGGTCTAATATTGTTCTTATGAAGTTGAACTAGCTATATGCTGTACTGTGCTACTTTCAGGCAGCTATCGTACTGTGATGTTAAAATATATCTATGTGCCGGATATGAAATTGGCAAACAGCTGTTCGATATGAAATGTGAATTTGCGTAATACAGGAATTATTAATTGTAAACTAATAAACCTGCTAAATGGGTCATGGAACTTTGCAAATGGTTCTAGAAGTAAAAGCTCTTGTGATGGATAGCCCAATGCCACACAGTTTTCTTCATCAAATCATGTGTGATGTAGTTGATAAAAGGAAACGTTTAACCAAGGCAGAGCGTGTGTGATAGTTACACCTATCACACACGAGCCTATACATAAACCTGTGTGGGATGTACATACGAACGGAAACGTTTTCCCTGGATTGACTGTGTGGGATGTACATACGAACAGAAACGTTTTCCCTGGATTGACTGTGTGGGATGTACATAAGAACGGAAATGTACTCCTTGGATTGATTGTGTGTGATATACATACGAACGAAAATGTTTTTCTGGGATTCACCGTATGGGATGTACATACGAATGGAAACGATTGGGTTTCGATGCCTCGCCCGATCGCACACGAGCTCATTTTGCCCCAGCCTATGTGCCAAGAGAGCCTATCAACGATGGTTTCTGGGTCATGTGGGAAGGACCCCCCTATCACCCACACTCACTTGGCGACGTTATCAAATGCTGTCGCGGAAAGGGGTTAAAAACCATTTGTATAGCACCGACGCGTACCAGTTCCCCATCGTGCCTACCCCAGAAACTGTAATGGCCACCTATGAGAGGCTCAAGTCCGAGTTTGAGGAGATAGTCGCTGTTGAGAAGCAGTATTTCCCTAGCAAGGCGATGGCCCCCGTCGAGGAGATGGCCCCCGGAGGGATGGGATCCCCCGGTGAGCTGCACAAGGTAAAAAAATGGCTTACCATAGTTGTGGTTTTTGATTATTTGCAATATGCTTGCTAATATGTTAGGGTTGTGCAGGTGTCGGTGGACGTCCTTGATGATTCCGATGTCATGGTCCGTCCTGTGGACATCGCCCCAGAGATCGTTTTCGATGTCGTGGTCCGTTCTGTGGACATCGCCCCGGAGATCGATTCCGATGCGCCCCGGAGATCAATTCTGATGCCGCTGTCCGTCCTGTGGACATTGCCCAAGAGATCGATTCCGATGTCGCAGTCTGTCCTGTGGACATCGCCCCAGAGATCGACTCCCATGCCGGTGTCCGTGCTGTGGTCATTGCCAAGAGAACGATGACAAGAAGTAGTTGATCGCTGAGGGAGTCATGGACTAAGGGGTCCTCGGAGCGATGGCCCATTGTACATGGGCCAGACTGGTGGAGCCGTATATTGACAGGAGATCTATGAAGCCGTGGTGTGCCCTCCAAGTCAAGAAGGCGCAGGATCTCTTTAAACCCTTGTTGTAATCTATCTTCGATAACCCTAGCCCTATCGTTGTCTATATAAACCGAGGGTTGTAGTCATTAGGGTTAGAGCTACATTCATCACCTCATAGCCTTAGGGTTTAGCTCATGCTTTTCTCGAGGTAGATCTACTCTCTACACCATGTTATACATTCAATACAATCAAGCAGGACGTAGGGTTTTATCTCTTCGAGAGGGACCGAACGTGGGTAAATACTGTGTTCGTCGTCCCTTGTTACCCATCGATCCTAGATCCACAGCTCGGGACCCCCTACCCCGAGGTCTGTCGGTTTTGACACCGACATTGGTGCTTTCATTGAGAGTTCCGCTGTGGGATCACCAGAGGAATTGATTGCTCAACCGGTCGTTGGAGACCACACCGGCGCCGAGGGCTTCCCTCTGGTCATCTCCTCATCTTCGGCGGCATACTAGTGCGCGCCGATCCCACTAGTCACCTCAACCAGATCGAGGGCTTCACCCCCGTTGAAGGGTTTATCGGTTCAGAGGCATCGACCCCAGGACCTGTAGACTCACAAAAATCCGGTATCTCTCAGAGTCCGGCCCTGAAGCCCGACTCCGACAGACCGCCCACAAGATCTCCCGGCGAATCGCCGGAGTGTCCGGCACCCCCATGTGGCCAGCCGACAGACAACTTGGCGAGCCTTTTTTGTGCAATGGGAATCTCTGTTACCAGGCCTATGGCCTATGATCGGATCAGGCTTACACCCAACGACTGAGAAATCAACACCCCTCCGGCCACGCACCTCGTCGCCACGGTCGAAGAGGCCCAGGAGGGGCCATAGCCCTACAAGCTAAGAATGGTGTACACTCGAATCTCCAGCTCCGAGTCAGACACTAGCTCAGATGTACGTCCGGACTCGAGCCCCAATGCTAGATCCGGCCTCAAGCCGATCCAGGCGCACACTAGTCCGGATCCGACCCCTGCATGATCCGAACCAGACATGATTCAAGCACCCATCAAGGATAGTCCGGGTCAGCGGCAGGAGGGAATTGTCGAAATTTTCCCACCCACCCACCACACCGAATACTCTCCGGATTCGGGAAACCCAGACATATGGGACCTCATGTATGTCAAACAGCTGCCAAACGAGACAGTCCACCATTATTGGGCTAGATTTCTCCTAGTAAAGAACAGGATGGCACCTTACTGTGACAAAGAAATAATTAAAGCCTTCCAGTTTAACTGCAGGGACGAGGGCCTCTTAAACGCCCTCACGCGTTGCCGAATTCAAAGCTTCACCGAACTATCAGACATGGAACACAAATATTGTGCCATGGAGAACACATGGAGGGTGCAACAGATGAACATGCGGCCACAGTCCGCCGCGCATCACGGAAAGCCTCTCTTTAAACAAGCTTACACAAATCGGTCGCCAGAGCGCGAGCCAAATGAAAAGAAAACTAGGCCCAGATCGGTGTTAGATGAGTTGCTAGATAAACCATGCCCAATACACTCGGTCTTGGTAGACGCAAACCCAACCCACAGACTTTGAGCATGTTGGGTGGTAAGACAAGTGGCCAAATTTGGGGAGCCAATCTTGGGCCTTACACCCCCAGATAAACAGTCCTCGGCTTCACCACAGGACCACAATGTCTTTATGATATATGAGACGTTTGCCTCAAACAATAAAAGGAAAAAGGCTCTTCGAGAGCTCAACCAAACATATCAAGTGACGGCCGCACAGCAATGGGCGGCCACTCCTATCACCTTCAACGAGAAGGACGAACCAAGCCCCCGTAATAAACATGCACCGGCCGCACTAGTCCTCCACCCCATTGTCGATGGTTTTCGGCTGACTAAAGTGCTAATGGAAGGAGGCAGCAGCCTCAACCTCATTTATGAGGATACTCTAGACAAGATGCAGTTCAACAGGTCTCGCATCAAACACAGTCATACCACATTCCGAGGTATAATACCCGGAAGGGAGGCACACTACTCGGGACACGTAACCCTGGACGTTGTGTTCTGTACACCCGACAACTATAGATCCGAACCCTTACTATTTCACATTGTGCACTTCCGTAGCGGATACCACACCCTTCTAGGACGTGAGGCATTCTCAAGATTTTAGGCCATACCACATTACGGGTATATGAAACTCAAGATGCCAGGGCCCAACAGGGTGATCTCTCTTAAAAGTGACCCTAGCAAAGCCTTGTGAGCCGAAAATAAGACGGCATTCCTCACCCTAGAGGCACTATTCGAAGCCCTCGCGGCCGAAGAGTTGACAGCGCTACGCACTACAGTCGACAGGGATGACATGGTTCTCCGTAAAATACAAAAGCCCACATCATTCAAGCCAGCGGAAGAAATAGTCAAATTTCAACTTCACCCAACAGATCCCAATAAAACGGCATCCATAGGAGCACAGCTGGACCCCACAGCTGACGAGGCGCTAAGGACATTCCTGCATGAAAATTGGGAAATATTCGCCTGGCACCCATCAGATATGCCAGGAATCCCACGAAGGCTAGCAGAGCACAACCTCAACATTTTAAAAGGCTTCAAGCCAGTGAAACAAACCCTGCGCCGATTTTCCAAACCCAAATGGCAGGCCAATGGCAAAGAGCTTGCAAAACTACTAGAGGCCGGATTCATCCGCGAGACCAAGCACCCCGAGTGGCTAGCAAATCTGGTTATGGTACCCCAGAAGGATAAGTCCTGGTGGCTCTGCGTCGACTTCAAAGACCTCAACAAAGCTTGCCCTAAGGATCCATTCCCTCTGCCAACGATAGACTAGATCATCGACGTCACCGTCGGACACGACTTATTATGCTTCCTCGACGCATACTCCGGATACCATCAGATTAAGATGAAGGAGTCCGATCAGGCAGCAACCGCATTCATCACCCCCTACGGCCCCTTCTGCTTCAACACCATGCCGTTCG